>JBBYHK010477547.1:0-39189 GCA_038382065.1 Adansonia grandidieri | reverse complement strand
AATCTAATTAAAATTTTTAAATACATTATAATTATATGATATAAATAAGATAAAAATCAAAACATAATGCAATTTAAAAAAAAACAAATATAATATAAATACTCAAGCATGTTAAAATTTATATAATATGAATTATCGACATACCAAATTTATATAGTTAATACAATTATAATATAAACATATTAAAAATATTTAAATTCATATAAATATAAAAGCTTTAAATATAATTATAATATAAAATAATATAAATATAATATAAATACATAAATTATTAAATTAAAAAAAGTAATGTATATTTGTTCTCAAAATTGATAACACCTTTGCATTAGAAATAGAATTTTAGGAAAGAGCAAAAATCTGCGCATTATCCACAAAAAAATAAAGAAACACAAATAAAGATTTTATTTTTACTAGATCATGACACTCATTACATGAATCAAAAAATAAAAAAAATTAATTAAAGTTAAAATATTAAAAGTTTTTTAAACAGTAAATATTTTAAAAAATAAAATTAATAAAAATATTTATATTTATATTAAATAATAATTTTATTTTATTTTTATAAATTTATTATACTCTAGAATATATGCTTTTGGCATTTAAATTAAATTAGCGCCATTCAGCGATATTAAATTTAATTAGAAATTTTATTAATATTATAGAGTAGAATAATTAATTAATAAATGTATATAATTTTGATTGCCTCCATGAATATTTCACCCAATGAAATTAGCCACGTAATTAGTTTCCTCTATAGCCGACCTCACCACACCCGACCCCTCACTCTCTCCTCTTACTCACCCCACTTACCACGACGTCATTCATTTCTCGAAGATCTGCAAAATAAAACTCTCCCATTTTTTTTTTCTCTTAAAAAAGAACTCTCTCTCGAAATCAAAGCGATGACGGACCCCATTGAGCCATCAACGTCAGCGAGCGAACCGAATTCGAATTCGAATTCGACTCCAAGCCCGACCACTCTCCTCCACCCGCGACGCGAGCCTTTCGAGCACGGCCTCCTACCAATCCAGAAGCTCATATTCACCGACCCGGTGCAAGCCCTAACCTCTCTCAAGCAAAAACTCTCATCCTCCTCAACTAACCGAGTCGGCTCCGCGGCCCTCGCTGAGGCGCTTCAGATCTCACTGGACCATGCGGGTCTCATCCTCGATACTCTCGCCTCGGTGCTCCACTCCGAATCCGACCCACTCGTCACCGCCCGGCCCGGGGATGTCGACTCCGTCGGTGCCGATTTGTGTGATCTGATCCTTTTTTTGTACATTCAATCGTATAAGAGACTTTTGCCGCGCTCACACAAGGACTCCGCTGCGGTTGCCGATGTTTGGCCTTCCACGTCAGCTTTCGACGGTGTTTTGTCGGCCCTTTCGCCTTTGCAGGCAAGGAGTTTGATCAATTCGCTATCTTTTTTGGTGAAATGTTTTTTTTTTTTAATTTAGTTGGAATTGTTGTTGTTGAAAATTGGATGGTTCTTGGTTAAATTTCAATGTCATTTTAACAATTGCATTAGACTTATGGCTACTTTTAGGAAAATGAACGCCACCATAGCCAGGCTGATAAAATTCACGAAAGTTGACTCTTGATTGGCATTTGGGAAAGAATTATATGCTTCCGTTTATGTTTAAGCAATTTGAAAGATGTCTTTTAGGATTATGCTAATATTTTTGATAATTTAGGCTATGTTTCTAATAATATTTTTGAAGAATTAAAAGTTAAAGATTTAACTTTTCGAAACCAAAAACGCATGATTATACTTCTATATAATCAATTATGTTTCAGTACATTTTACATTTTACCAATTTTCTTTTAATTAAATATAATTTTGCCTTTCCTTTTTGGCAAATTTTCAAATACCATTTAGTTGTTTTTGGTACTTGCTTTTTGCATCCTGAAGCAGAAAGGAAAAACGAACAAGTGCATATGCATCTTCTAGAAAGAAAAAAAATTGTATACAAGAACATTTAATTACTTAAAATTTAACGTACAATTTTTTTTTGGGAACATAAAATGGATGATTACATCATGTACTTTGTATTTTTAATCAGCATTGCTGTTGCATTTTAGTTATCTATTCATTTTTAATCAATTATTATTTTGGTTTCAATTCTTTAACCTTCCTTTGTTAATAACTTTTTAGGAGGTGAAAAACAAATAGCAGAAATAAGTCATAAGAATAAAATAACAACCAAATCAACCATTAGAAAGCAAAAAAGAATTAGCAAAAGTAATACGTTATGTTTGGTAGGGAAGACGGAAAAATGGAGGGAACAGAAAAATGGGGAGGCAAGGAAAAAAATGGAGGAAGTAATTCTTCCTTCATTGTCTTTGGCATAAAGGATGGAAAATAGCCTTCCTTCATCTTTCATTTCTACCAAAACAGAATAAGGATGGGCATAAGTTTAAAATTATAGTCTTGTTTCTGTTTGGCTTCACTATTTTTTTTCGTTTTATTTTTTACTTCTACCTCTGATGCGTTGTTGCCTTTTTTGGCCTGAGGAGTTGGGAGGGGCGCTAGACACATGTATAATGTATAGAATTGAGAGGCACTGTTTTAAATTGCTTGGTTTGATTGTCAATGTTTTTATTTCTTCCTTCTGCCTGCTCCTTTAAGATGGTTGTCAAATATGATTAACACAATGACACTATGTTACTTGGAGATTAAGCAGGAGAATTTTCTATCATGATTGTTTGTCCCATCTTTTTATTCAGCTAAGTATCTCATTAATGTGGATTGCACCTTTTCTGTGAACTTTTCAATAATTAGGGTTCTATTTGCTGTTAAAAGTTAATACCTGGAGTCTTTTACTTGATTTGAGCACTTAGACTTAACCTTGGTGGTTCCTCTCATTGCAGCTTGTCCGAAGCAACACGCGTCGGTTTATGCCATCACAGGCTGATGAAGAGGCCCATCAATTGTCCTATCTACAAAGGCACTTGGCTAATATTCTCTCTCTTTTGTCAGAGCCTGTGGAGGGACAAGGCGAAGAGTCTCTGGTTTGTAATATTGCTTCTTGCGATCTGAAGTTTGATGGAGTGTTTTTTTTCTTTTTCTGTTTTTGGGTTTAGGCGAAGAGCAATTTTTTTTCTCAGTGATTTTTTGTTTTATTTTGATTATTCTTCTTCTTTGAATTTCATCTTCGAATGCAATTTCGTATATTCCAACATTTGGTAACTATAGTTTCAAAGGATACAAGGTGAAAACACAGAGGAGTTATTTCATATTTTGCACATGGTAGAGCCAAATATTGATGCATAATACTAATGAGCTGTGATATAAATCTTGCTGTTTATAAAGTTTCTCTATGTGATTTATATTCTAGTCTTTGAAGGCATAGCCTGGTTTATCTTACTACATAACTTGACAAGACCATTTATTATGAAACAATGGAATCCTCATTGTGTACTTTTGCTCTTTATGTATTGATTTCTTCGCTTGGGATTGATCTGCAGCCCAAAATTGATTTGTTTTGGTGCTAAACCTGGTTTTACGATGGAAAGAAAACATGGGGGCATCATTTGCGTGACTAAAATAATAAATATGAGCAATTTTGACCAAAAGAGGACAAAAGAACTCCTTGCCAGCATTTCAGCAATTAATCACAGATTTTGAGCTGAATTTTTCTTTGTAAAGTGTTCAGAATATATATTGGAAATTTTATGAATATTTTGTTCTTATTCTCTCTGCCTTTCCAAACATATGTTACTTTCCTTATTTTGATGGTCTGTTCTCTTTGTACTTCCTCCTTATTATCAGCCAGGTTGTCATAACTCTCTATGTATTCTTGATTGGTCTTTCTAGTTGTTGCATACCTTACACTATTTCATTCGTTTGTGCTTTGTTATTAGCTTTCTATGGCTTAGTTTGTTCATGCCAGTACTGTTCTTTCAGGTTTTAACCATGGAAGTATTTGAGCACCTTGGATTTCTGATTCAATTCGGTGATAAGGGATCTGAAGGAGTTCCTTTAAGCCAAGCTGCTCCTTTTTTTGCTAATTCAGATCCAGACATGCCTGCTGTTCCTGTTCCGGCATCACAAGTTCTTGATTGGCTTCTAGAGAATATAGCTGCTTCTTTGGAGCATGTTACTGAAAAAATTTCTTCCAAAGAAAATGGTTCTTCAAGTGGCTCTGATCAGGATGTTGCTATGGCTGATGCTAGTCCGAGTCCAGCCAAAGCTTCACAAAGTGCGAGGAGTCCTTTTTTCATTGAGGGGGTCTCTAAATCTTCTTATGTAAAGCAAGCATCTGATCTGAAAAATTCTTCTGTGAAGGTTAGCTTATATTTGCATTGCGATTTAGTGAAACCTGGAATTTTTGATGGGTTATTTGCGTGTAGTGTTTTTCTTGATTCTCATTTAAATGCAATAAGTGACCTCAACGTCTGAAGGTACTATGTGGTCAGAATTCTTAGCATTGTTTCTAACTTTATAGTTATTTGACTGCCGTATGGAATCCGTTGAGGAAAAAAGAAAATAGAAACCCAAGTTAGGTTATCATATGCAACCTTCTCACAAATATTGGGATGGATGTCTTTAGGATGATATGAGATGAAGCTGCCACTTTAGGTAGGAATATTGACTCTTGTGTTACTTATGATCAAATAATGAGAAGAATGAGCATGAGAGGAATTCATAAAGATGCTGTAGTAGTTGGTTCTGTTTTTTCGAATCCTTTGTCTGTGGAATGATGTATATGTGGAGAGAAAAAAAAGTGATTATGGTATAAGGGTTGAGGGGTAGCTGTCTTATACTATGTTACTTTGACTCGTCATTATCCTTGAAATACCCATTTCCAACACATATTTATATATGGGTGTGGGTGTATGATGCTCCAAATATAAGGAAAAACTTGGAAAAAATTGAGCATACCTGTTTTGGACACACACCCATATCCGACACTTACCCTCAAGTTTGATTAACATTGGTCTTAATAATATGACTTGGTTACTTGAAACAACAAAGACGAATTTAGAGTATGTTTTCACATTTAGTGCAATTAGCCCTACCCTTTTAGAGTCGGGGGCCTTAGTGCCTTTTCATATTGCAAAATTTTCAAGCTTTTAGATGAATTCTTCCTAGACTGACTGTGGTTTTAAATCTTCTTTTAGATGTTGATTGCACTAGCTTGAATGCCAAACATCAGCCGAAGTCTGTTGAATATTGGCCTGTGCCACTGTCTTTGTCAAAGTTTGTGATTTTTTGTAACCCACAAAGTAAATAAGAAATTTCACTTGCTTGAGGCTAAATGCTTTTGTCCCTTTATGTGCCAACCTTATTCTGGGCATTGATTAAAAGCTGTTACTAACATAGTCCTTTTAGTAAGGTTTGTCTTCTACCCAATTATTTGATGACTGCTTAGCGTGCTTTTATTAAAACTTAAAAAAAAAAAATTGATAATTAGGGTATGCCAATAAATTTTATCAAATTCTTGCTTATTAGTACTCTGGCATAAAACACCTCTAACTTCACATGATTTATAATCTCAGGTCATTAATTGCCATGATTCAGTCATTTACATTTTAGCGCCTTTAAGATATGCCACCATTTATGGATGCTCTGATGCTACTATAGTTCTTGGAGCTGTTGGCAAGGTATGTTGCCTTTGAACCTCCTATGCTTCTGAAATGTAGAATTTGGATAAACATATGTTATCCTCTTTTAATTCAATGTTGGTGTTCGGAATTGCCGAAAATATTTCTATGGAATTTTTTAACTGAATATCTGGAAATAGATTTTTCTTTTTTTATGTCTCTTCATTAATAGAAATTCACTATTCTGATGGCAAATGTCCACTATTAAGCAAGTTACTTGATTGTTTCTTCATCACCAAAGGAACTCTGTTGAAATGTGATCGAGCATCTTATTGTTTGATTCCTTATGTTTGACTATTAGGATATGCTATTTGTGTATCTTTAATTTCATTTACCTAGCATCTGGTGGTAATCTATGAATTCATGGTTGGAACGTCTGTGGGTCTCATGTAAAAGACATTGATATTCTCCATTTAAAAATCTATAGTCTAATGTTGGTTGGCCTGTCTTTATTTTGAATACATATTCAATAAATGTGTCAGAAGACAAAACTTGTGGAAGTATTGTCTCTCTTCATCTCTGCTCCATTTCCTGGCTATGCCAAAATCAGTAAAAAGAATTTATGAGAAAAAAAATGTGTTTCTATTGCTAAGATTGTAAATCAATTACAAATGTTTTCTTGTTCTACATGATGTTTCCTTATGTCATCTTTGTTTTGAGCCATTTATTAAATCTTGATGTTGGTTCCACTTATTGTATTCCCTCTTATATTCTTGTTTGTGATGATTTTTTTTTTCTTGTAGAAACACTTTATATGCTCCCCCACCTCCTCTCTTTCTATATTTTATCAATCCATTTCTTGTTCAAGTAATGATATGGTCTCAGTTGATGGAAAAATGTAATATGATTATCTTTTTTGGTTGTTGCAGGCAGTAAGAGTCGAACACTGTGAACGAGTTCATGTGATTATAGCTGCAAAACGAGTCTGCATTGTCAATTGTCGTGAGTGTGTATTCTTTTTGGGTGTGAACCAGCGTCCCCTTATCGTTGGCGACAACCACAAGCTACAGGTGAGTGATCCACAAGTGTCCCCTTTTGTAAATGCAATGAGAATTTAATTCGATCACACTTGAGTTTTTAAGATGAGAATTAATAAAGAACCTATTTCCATGTAAATGGCCAACTAGTCTTAATATTGGGAAATAGATTATTGACGGGGGAAGGAAAGAAATTCAATTTGTGTTCAAGCTCAGCTTGGGTAGTGAACCAAGCTTCAAGTTGAAGACGAGCTAAATTATCAAATCCAATCATTCTAGTCCAATCAAGCTATCTAAAGTCAGTCCTTTAATTAAGTAAATATTTATTTTCTGTATTTGTGACACTGTCCCTCGAGCTAGACGTAAATCATGCACAGCTTGTTACAAATACAAGAGGGTTTATAACGTTCGAGCATGCAATAGGTTTTGGCATTGTGATAAAAGTAATTTTAAGTGAATAAAGATCCCTAGACTTGAATTCTCTACCCATAATCCTCTTTGTCATAAGATCTTGGAAAATACAATATTTAGGGAAAAATGGGACACAACCGTTGAGGGTTTTGAGTAATTTTACTTATAGTAATAAATTAAACGAAAAATTGGGTAAGAATAAGATAGATGACAATGGGAGATGAAAGGGAGACGATTGTTCCAGTTTCCACAACAAAAGTAGTTGATCCATCAGCCAAAGTAACATTTGGATAATTTGTATGAGAATTAGGATAGAATACCTATGTCACTTGTCCTATGGTTTGTAACACTGTAATCAATGACCTAATCGTAAGAGGATGACTCAAGATGTAGTGGGTTTGTCTGACTGATCAATGGCAAACGTAGTTGTAGGAGTAGATGACTTAAATGAGGCCTTGTACTAAGTGAAGTAGTCAACAATTCCAGTGGTAGAAACAAGTACATATGTCACATGTCATATGGTTTGTACAGGGTGTAAACGAGACTTTTAGGCTTGCAAGCTACTCAGGCTCGGCTGGAAAAAATGCAAATTCGGTTCGGTCGGTCATTAATCATTATCATGTTGAGCTCGGGTTATCGAGCGAGCCGAATTCGAGTATCCTAATGCATAACTCGTATAGCTTTCGAGCGTAGTCTACCTTTTTTCCAATATCCTAATCCTAAAATTAAGTCATCTAAAGT
Organism: Adansonia grandidieri; assembly: GCA_038382065.1. Classification (NCBI taxonomy): domain Eukaryota; kingdom Viridiplantae; phylum Streptophyta; class Magnoliopsida; order Malvales; family Malvaceae; genus Adansonia; species Adansonia grandidieri. Next base: position 31,453 of record JBBYHK010477547.1, on the reverse strand, counting down.
CAGCCCTATAATGAAGTACAGCAAATATTTACCGTATTTATAACAATTATCAAAATCTTGTTAAAAGATATTTAAACTTAAATTAGCTAACCTAAAAGTAATAAAACCAAACTTTAATCAAGTACTTTATTAAACTTGTTTGCGAATATTAAACAAGCTTGTTAAAAAAAAAAAAAAAAGAGGTAAACTCACCTCTGTTCTTGTTCGTCTCATTTATTAAATGAAACCTTAAAAATTTTGTTCAAACTTGTTCATTTAACTTGCTAAGTGAACATAAGCAAACTTAAATTGAGCTTGTTCAAGACCAGTTCACTGAATGCTTGGTTCGTTTACGGCCCTAGGTGAATGATGTCTTAAGATAATTACTGGTTGGCGTAATGGCATATGTGTGGAAGAGAGAATTTCTTTCATGTTCTTCGTTATTGTTTATTTTGTGTGTTTTTAAAGCATATTTTCCTCAAATGAAGCTGATTTGGCATTCTCCTTTTTCATTTTGGCCAAGTGTTTTAGTTTTTTTAACAGCTTGAAAGAATTATTAATAGAATATCATGTTACTCTTTGAACAAGTTGGGGTTAAAATTGCTGTTCAGGAGTTAATTTTGAACCACCTATGAACCAAATATATGAAGAGCGGTCAAGTTAAATGTTGGGCATAAGTTCAGTTGTAAAATATTTTCTTGATTGCTATAGTTAATGGGCTTTGTGCTGGATAGAGAGCACAAAAGGGTAACATTCCGTAGTGCTTTATGTCTTGGTGAGAATATTAATAAGGTTATTATAACAATTTGATCATTCTTGGATATGATCTTTTTACAAAGAAAAGCTATCAAATCACAACTGACAAGAAAAGAAAATTACTTTGAAGTTAAACGTATGTATTCTTTTCATGCATATGGTTTAAATAAGGTTTTTCAACATGCGTTTAAGCTCATTGTTTTTTCCGTGTAGCATTTAAGTTCTTTCTGTTATCATCATAGGTGGGCTATTGTTGCTGTCTAATGCATTCTGTCTGTTAGCTTGCAATGAATTTGAGGGATTTTGTTCTGGCCATTTAATGCAAATTGCTGCTATCACTTTATTTATATAGACAGTATATAGAATATTACGCTTTTCAAGGGATATTTAATTCCTGTATTATCTGATTTAGCATATATAAATCTAACCGAGCTGCAAAATAGATTATGGTCTCTTCCAGACCATTGGTGGAGTGGAGAGCACCCAAGAAAGCATTCCTTGTTTTTTTTTTTTTTTTTTTTTTTTTTTTCCAGCTGGTAGATGGGCCTTAGAGATCATTGATTAATCTTTAATGACAGTTTTCACTTTTTAGATCCATCTTGCTATTTTTTGAGTTGGGGTTTTGGTTTTATCACCATTATGAACTTCAACACTCAGGAAGACTGACAGTTTGGAAATTCTTTTCTTGAATTTCATCAGGTGGCACCATATAACACATTCTACTCTCAGTTGGAGGAACACATGACTGAAGTTGGCATTGAGGCAACAATCAATAGATGGGATGAACCTTTGGCACTTGGTGTGATTGATCCGCATGATTCATTATCTCATCCTGCAGGCATTTCTGATGCTCAAGCTGAGTCAGCTACATGCCTAGATCCTGATCAGTTCACAAATTTTCTGGTATGCTTTTGTGTATCTCATAGCTTAGCTTGGGATATTTATATCTTTCTTTTCTGTTACTTTTTTATTGTTCAATCTTGTTTATACTTGACATATTAGTTCTTAATACACAGATTCCAAACTGGTTTGAAGGTGAATCCATAGGGTTGACAAAGGATAATCCATTCCCCTTACCTGATGCATACGTCACATCTCAACAGAGACACGTAAGTGCACTAAGCCCTACTCTGTGACAAACTTTGACTTGATAGTTTGAGCTGGTTTTATCTGCATGATAGAAGCAATGCTGTGTGGTTGGAATTAGTGGTTGGTTTTATTGATCTTTTAAATATTTTGAATTAACTAAGTTTGTGGTCTTCCAAATGTTATCAACAGCAAAAGAATTTAGGTGAGATACAGCAAATATTGAGAGAAGCTCCCCTCGAAGAAAATCGAAAAAGAGAACTATCGAGCGCTCTTCATGTGTTTTTCAAAGACTGGTTATATGGTAATCCATCATTTCTATCCTTTTTGTTATTTTCATTAGTTCATCTTTTTATTTCAATATGTGATGGTTTTCATTATTATTGTTTTAGGTATAAGTTGTAGTTGTTTCTATTTTTGCACATTCCTACTCCAGATTTCTTTTGATGATAGGATGATAGGATGCTGTGCGGTAAAAAGAAGTGGTCCTTCCATACTAAATTCAAAAATAGAGATAGATTCTTGTGACTGAAGATTGTCTTTTCCAAATTAATAATGGTTAGATACCTGTTGGTTTTGAGCATGTTCACATACATTCTAATTCGTTCTCGTCTTTGATGATTTTACCATTGTTCGGCATTTTTTTCCCTGTGAGTTTAAAGTGAAATTGAGGGCTGGACATACCTAAATTAGGAGATCAACTAGCAGTGGATCGAACCGTCAACTTTCTAGATATGTTCAATAAAATTTTTGGGAGTTTACAACTTCTAATCATCTTAGCTGGTGTTTTTGAACTTTATACTGCACGGTATGAACTTCAAAGGATTTTTAAGTAAATAAGCTCTAAAACTAGGTATGTACTAAAAATTTGTTTTCTCTGTAATAACATGGCAGCTTCTGGAAATATTCGTCAGCTGTACTGCCTACAAGGTGACTGATACCTCAACGTTATGCTGCATGATTTAAACGAGTTATAGAATATGGCTTTGTTTTAGTTTCAGCCTTTTGCCAGTTGCTCAGGTCATTTCTGTGGGTAAAACAGGCAAGCCGAGAGGATCACCCTTGTAATTTGGAACCGCACGAAAAATTTTATGGATTGGTAATGCAGTTAGATATATGCATTTTGCTAGTCTCAAATGTAATTTTTTTTTGGATGAAAAAAAAAAAAATCTTGCTGTAATATTTGTTAATCTAGGTCTTGCAGTCTTGTGAATTTAAGTACTGAATTTCATTTATTGTTTAGGGATTTTTGCTTCCAAGTCGTTTTTCGAGTTCTGTTTTTCTTCAAATATTAGTTATCTCTCCTAGTTATGTTGTTGGTCCATTAAATAAGGTTGATTACAGTTCGAAGCTTGTAAATTTGGGTGAGTCTGTTTCTGCTTCATTGAAAGATGTTAGAAGGTTGATTTTAGGACATCCTGGTCTGGCTATGCAATGTCATGGTCTAGAATCAGTATGAATTACTTAAATTATCCCGGAATGAAACGACACATTCATCAAGATATGTCGAACGCATGCTTTAGTTTGTTGTTTAACGATATATCAGTTTGGGACTTTTACAGAGTTGTGGTAACTCCATTTTCAAAGCCTCATTAAACTCAATACTTATTTTTGTTTCAGAACTCTCTGAATATTGTGAATCAAACATGCTTATCAAACAGAAATATGTCGTCGATTTATCCTTCATGCTAAAAACGCCCAAGCAACATTAGTTTTCACAATTTTCTTGGAGCAATGTAGAGCGTCACCAAAACAAAGAATTTTCTTTTTCTTTTAAAATATACGAAAGAGAGATCGGGGTCTGGGAATAGGAGAGGGAGTTGTGGATATCGAAATTTAAATTTTAAACTTTTTAAAAGTGTTTATATGAATGAAATATTGAATTAAAGTTTTGGTTAGTTCAGGTTCTCAGAGCAAAGAATAAAATACAAAGTGAATGCCAAAATTCATTTATTAAATTTCCTTTACGGCTTCTGCTTAACAAGTTACATGAACCTATACGAATTGTTTACAAACTCTCCGTCCTTCCCTTAACCAGGCTTCCTTGTTGGCTTCGGCGATGTAGAAACCACAAAATTTTTGGGTTCCCACAAGGCCTAGCTTACAGGAGACGTGAAAAACAGCTTCTCTGCTTGCTCCGGGAAGAAGGTTATAAACATATTGGCTCCTGCACGTCAATGAGGTTAAACAAAGGAAAGACAGTTGGAATTTCAACTAAAAAGGTCGATGACTGTATACCAACTAGTTCCATGTTACGAGTCCCATATGTTTACAATCTCATGGCAACCAGATGCCAACGACAAGATAACACTGATGAACAAGTTTCAGGGTTTGGACCTGTTAGGAGACACCAAAAGAATGATGGGATGATTGACTTTAAGCAGCTGTGAGGAAACACCAAACTCAGCAAATAACAAGCTGTTCTGCCGTCTTTTTGGCTTAGAGTATCATTAAAACTTTTTATCATATCCTATATTATTTCGACTTTTCATTTTTTTTAAGTACTTGTATTCAACATCTATGTCCAACATATATCTGGATATGGGTATAAAAATATGATTATTCAAGAATCCTCAAGTAATGAAAAAATTTATAAAAAACTAAACATATCCGAATCCAACAATCACACATGGATGCGAGTAACATAGATCATTTCACTTCTATGACTAATAGAATTTTACGGTCTATTTCTCATCGGATGATCGGATCACCAAATGAACACAATAGTCCAAATCAAACCATCCAAAGGATTGTAAAAACTAACCTTAGCCCCTCCTGAGACGCAAGTTGCAATTTACTTTCGGGTGAAAACCGACTTCGCAAAGATTATACAAATTCAGGATTGAGTTTTGTAACTGGCAACCAAGAGAATAAACTTGAAAAACTATTGTGCAAAGTCCTCTTTATAACTGTGCCTGCAACAAACAAAAACAAAACAAAATAAAATCAAGATGAGTTAACTGCTATTTCAAAAGTTCCCTTGGATGCAGACATGTGGACGTGAAAAATGAGCTGAATTTAGATGAAGAAATGAATATGTGGGAGGTTTTACTAGGAACATTGTCTTGGTTTTCAATGAAAAGAGGCACATGTCAACATGATTTGATATGAGCTCGATCAAACTGAGATTTATCACGAGCATCAAGAACTGCATAACCCTCAATCGCTATAAGCTTTTTTTGCTTTTTCAGCATTTACAAAATTTATTTCAGCTCTAATGCTTAAATTTCCTCTCTGGATAGGTATCGCTGAGATGGCTCTTCCATGGTTAGTCTTCAATTCCAACCAGGTTCTGCTAGAATTGCTAGAAAACAGATCTTAATTCCTTACTTTCATTTTGTTCATAGCTTCTGATTTCAATTTCTACACTAGTTTTGTGTCATATCTAAACTATAATACGACAAATATTGTAACAAAAAGTTTATGAATACACCAAATCAAACAGCATTAACTACACTACTGCATTCTAAGATTAATAACTGGAAATTTGCTGATTGGTTTATCCATACACATGAAAAGACTCAGAACTTCATGTTCTTTCTTTTTTTTTTTTTTGTCCATTTTCTCATGAACTAAAGCACAACATGAACATGACACGAATGTATAAATATATCAAAATCTATATAACACAATGTTAAAATTTATATAAATATATAACAGCTTAAACATGATTATAACATAGAAAACTAACGCAAATATGACACGAATGTACAAATTACCTAGCCTATTAAGAGTAGGCCAATGGAGGGTTTAAAACAAAACTCAGCAGGAAAAAGAAAAAAGACACATTAGAATACACGGATTCGGAAGTCTATAGAACAGAAGAACAGAAGAAAGGAATGTAAGTGTTTTCATGCTTTGAAAAGGCAGCAATTTTTACCTTTTAACATTTGCAAATGCTAACAACTAAAATAAGCACACTTTATTAAGGTGATATTTTATGAATGCGATGAATTGTTTTGCCAATGCAATGGATAGGAATAATTTCTCAAAATAAAATCCTAAATATATATTATCAAGCATTCGTTAGCCAGAATCTTTTAGTAACATTTTCATTATTAGGATTCAGAAAAGAGCAATATATATATATTCCAAGCTCGAAATAAAGCATCATATACATAGCACAAAAGCTCAATATAAGAACATTCAAAAGCTCAATAGTTCTTTCCTCCCACCATTCGGATTTTCTTAGAAACCAAAAACCGAACTCAGAAATTAACTTTCGAAATTAAGCATTAAAATTTAGAACTTTCTACTCATCTTCTTGAATTTGACTAGAAAAATTTAGAACGCTTAAGAGATGCAGGGAAACTAAGAGAGAGTTAAATAACAAACGCTAGCAATTCCAGCCAATGAAAGAATTCTTTATTTGTTGATGCTCTTTCCCTCTCCCTCCAGTGTGAATAACTGGACAGTTAACAGTTGAGAACAGCCACGAATTGACCCCAAAAATTTGGAAGGGACAATGGGTTGCCGCCACGTGTCCGTGAAAATCGGATATGCTAATATTATTTCTGGACCCTTGGGGCTTCTCCTGTCTGACCATGCTTTTATGACAAAAAGGGAAATAAAAAAAAAATTGAAATTTTGAAAATTTTACGCTGACTGCATGAAAATTAGAACCTACCAATAAAATTATCTTATTGCAAAGAAAAAAAAAACACTATGAGTTCGTAATTTTTTTAAAAGTTGTCACAATAATGTTTTTATTTATTAATTTTATGAGTTTGTAATCTTTTATTATTAATATATTATTCGCATATAAATAAATATAAAAATAAGTTATATGTAAAAATAAAATAAAATATTAATTGATTATCAAAATATACCTTTAATTAAACAAAAATATGATAAAACCCCATTATTTTGGTTGTGGTTTACATCAAATATAAGTTGAAATCAAAGTTTTCTATCCCACTGTCTACCGTGCCTACATTGTCAAATGTAATGCTATTTATATTCGACTTTATCAAGAGAATGTCTACGCATATCCAATGTGAAGGTCAAGCATATAGATTGGTTGATCTTCCTACAGGTACCATACATGCATTCACTGATGAGTTGAGTCAAATTCTAATAAGAATTTGTGTTTGTGTACTTAACATTAACATCAAGTACCAATAGAATCTTTTTTAGAATCACTTTGGTATTAAAGAAATGAAGTATCAACTTAGGATTAAGATAAATCTTTACGAACAACACATCATCAACTTAATCCTTACCTATTATTGGCTTAAATCGATAATGGTTCAATTTGGCTGTGCAAGCATAGATCACATTAAAACATTTTTAATCAGTCCTTAAGCTTAATGTATTTACAAGTGGATGCAATAAGTAACATTAATTATAAGGTCAAAAATTCAAAAGGCATATAAATAATGAATCTGGTCACATGCTAAAAATAGGTATCTTGGAAGTTGTATAATGAATTTGGTTAAAAATAAGCGTATGAGAAGTTGACAACATTTAAAGTATTTAATAATTTTCTTGAGAGTTGATTCTTGTAAATGGGTGAAGATCCTATTTATTAATTTCTTTTATCTTTCTTTCTAATATATTTATCAACACCATTTATATATATAGGACTCACTTATAAATTATCAAAGTCAAATTTATTAATGGTGATTAAAGTTGTATTAGATAGTAATAGATAAAAAAATAATGGAGGTGATCTCAACCTCTTGTAAATTGCATTTTTGTAAGTTATGGTTAGGAAATAACAATTTATTAATTACAATTTAAATTTATAATCTGGGCTTAGCTAGCATTATAAAAGCTAGGCCTTAGTATTGCTGAAAATAGATCTTTAAATATTAAGCCAGAATTACTCTAAGAAAGATTTAGTCTTGCTCTTTTTCTTTTATTTGCCTATTGCTTAATTTAGTATTGCTTTGTGTAATGCTTGTTTTGTATCAATTTGGGTGCATTTGCTTATCCAATTATGGTGAACCTAAACACATTAGTTTCTAAGAATCTTTTGGTGGATTTTATATCCTTAAGTGTTCTTGATTAATATCTCTTTATATTTAATATTTTAGTTCCTATTTTTCATTTTAAACCACATCAATTTCTCTAATTATTGTAGAAGTTATCCTCAGGAAAGCTTTGGTACTTTACCCTTAAAAGAGTGTTTCGTTAGTTAACGCGAAGGTTATCACCTCATGAGAGGGTAAGTACTTTACCCCTTCCCAAAAAAAAAAGAATTTTAGATAGCTCTTATGATATGTTTTATGTAGCGTATGCAAAAGAAAATAATAAATCTTTTACTATAAAAAAAAAGTCCCAAAAATAAATTTTAAAAATAAAACATGTTAATAAAATAAAATAATAAAACAATAAAAGGAAATATTTAAATAAAAATGCTAAGACCACTTATTAAGACCTAAGACACTCACAAGACTAACTAATTACTCGATTCTCGAAGTTATCAGCAAAGTTGACAAATTGTCATAAAGTATAACATCTTAAGACTCATCCGTTAGATACAAAAATGAGTCACCATTAATCTTTTATCAGGTGTGATTAGTTACATGTATAAATTTGTTATTTTTAAAGTAAGATAACCTACAAAAATAAGTTTTAGTCTATATTTTCAAAATTAAGTTTGGGAGTTCACTACGTGCAAAGAAGGATCAACACTCTCCAATGTCTATCCTAAAGATAGTACCTAGTTAACATAATATTATCTCAAAATTATTTTATTAATTCTTAGTTTTATTTGAATTTCGAAAAAAAAAAATCATCTAAAGAGTATTTAAGAAAAACATTTGTTACAATGAAAAAGGCATTGTTTTCACAATCATTTCACTTACATGTTTAATCAATTTTAAGAAAAATTTTTAAATTCTTCCACCTTTATGGAGCACTTCTAAAAATCTTATTACTTATAAAATTATTAAATTTATTTGATTATTTTAAATATTTGGAAAAAATTTTAAATCTTTTTCATTCTTTGAAGGTAATTCTAAAATTTTTCCGACCTTGAAATTGTTAAATTTTATTTAAATATTTTAAATATTTAGAAAAATTTTAATGTTCACATTTTGTACCTTAGCCCTGCTTGTGCTTTTATTTATTTATTTACTTTCCTTTCGAGCTCCCACCAAGCCAAGCCCCATCTCTTTCATGTGATTGCTTAGGGCTGGCAATTGGGCAGAGCGGGCTAGTTTTGTGCTTCCTTGTCTCTGACCCGACTGTATAATTTACCTTATACTCGCTCAACGCTTGGTTTTACTCAAAAACCTAACCCCAACCACGAAAAGAAAAACACCCCTGACCAAAACCCGCTTGGTCCCAAAATTTTAAGAAATTCCAAAACCGTTTCAAGAAACAGCCTTATCCTTCCGGCAGAAAGCTCTCTTAAAAACACAAACAAATAAACAATAGCAGTACCAACAACAACAATTCAATAGCGTCTCCTAAATACCCAAAATAATGAAAAATTTCATCAAAAAATAAAAGAAATAAATAATATTATATTACTTGATTGAGTTATGATTTGGTGAAGAACTGACTAGGGATTTTAGGGGAAGCTTAGACGGCATCATGTGGTACCCGGTAAATGAACCCTAAAACAAATATGAAAAGTAATAATAAAATCATTAATAGCTTTTGAAAAATATTGGGCCGGGTCAGTGCGGGTAGTTAACCGTTAATTTTTAAGTATTACTCGACCCGCCCCATTCGGTAATTGATTTTTTTAAAACAGAAAATTTTATAAGATTCAGTCGAGACTTGATGTGTACGGATTTTTATAGCATTCTTCTGATTTCGGTAATTGCTTCCTCGAAACAGCATTTTTTTTTTTTTTGGTCAAAACACATGCTTTCTTTTTAAGTAAGTTAAGAATGGTTCCCCGCTGCTTTTCTTGACCCTGGTAAAGAATAAATAAATAAATAAAAAGGGAGAAACTTTGGCTTTTCCTTGCTAAGCCAGTTCAGTATCTTCTTTTTAATCCTCCAAAATGAAGGCCCTTCCGTTTGGTTTAATGGCATCCCCTGATAAGAAACATAGTTCCCCTAATCAAGGGAGGAGGACCCACGTACCCCATCAATGCCTTTTTCTTTTTCTTTTTATTTTTAATTACTTTTTTACTTTTCTTCTTTTTTTATTTTTTTTTTTGCTTTTAATTCTTTTTTACTCTTTTTCTTTTATTATTTAAATTCCTTTTTAAATCCCATTTTATTTCGTTTTTGATTTTTTGGCTTCGGAAAATTCGAGTCTCAGTTTTCCTTCTAGCCTAGATTCGGGTTTTGGGTGTTTGAACAAATTCAATAAAAATTTTCCGTATTTGACTTTATGCTAAAAATCTTGGTTTTATGATTCATTTTTGTCTAAGTTTCAAATTTTTGGTTCAAATCATGTCTTTATAGAAATTCGACTAAAATTAATCTGAGCTTCTTTGACTTTAAAATTTTGGGAGCTTTGATCTTCGAGAAGTAAAATTTAAATTTTCAAATTCATTTTTAAGATTATGGTTAATGCATATTTTTTTGACATGAAGAGCAAAGTTTGAATCTTTCATTCCCCAAATATTAAAATTATCAAAAAATTTATTTTTAGAGTTAATTCATATATTGTATGTGAGAAAAGAATCCCTCATTTAAATAAAATCGAGTTTAATCAAAAGATTAAACTCAAACATTTATTTAAATTCGAACAAAATTGAACCTACGCAACAACATTTGTTCTCATCGTTACGTTTAGAGCCTCTGCAAATAATGTTATGTTAATTTCTAAAATCAATAATAATTTTTTTCTTTTCCTTTTAAAAACGTAAAAAGTAAAAAGTTTTTAATTCAAGTTCATGCAACTAATTAAGTATAAAAGAAAAAAATATTTTTTTATTATAATCCAAACCTTATGTCAATAAGTAAATAAATAGATAATAATTAGTCAGTATTTAAATTTAAAAGAAAATTATTAATTAAAAAGTTTACTTTAATAATTAAAGACTTCAATATTAATATTAATAATAATTAATTAATTAATTAATCCATTTTTAATTTAATAATAAAATTATTAATTAAAAATAAGATAATTAATTTAATAAATGATAAATGGTATTATGATATACGTTATTGTTTATTGCATATTCTTATATTATACGAGGGAAAAAAGCGCGCCTATGTATTGGAGAAGGTTTTAAGCTAAAGAACAACCGAAACCCACATTTCATTTCTTTTTTTCTCTCGCTAAAACAGGGGAATGGCAGTGGCGGAGGCAGTTATCTCCTTTGCTGTGGAGAAAATTGGTGAATTGATCCTGCAAAAGGCAGAATTCTTGGGCGGGATAAGCAGCAGGGTTGAAGAACTGCGAACTGAACTAATACGTATGAGGTGCTTTTTAAGAGATGCGGAGTCAAGGCAGGAAGATTCCAGAAGCATACGCAATTGGGTTACCGAAATCAGAAACATTGCTTACGATGCAGAAGATGTCCTTGAGATCTATGTGCTCGACACAGTAACCCGGGGTACTTTTTCGAGATGCAGACTCCAATGGAGAAATCCAATCTCGCTCCACAAGGTTGGATCAGAAATTGATGATATTACAGCGAGGCTTGCTACATTAACAGCAAGCCTACCAACTTATGGGTTGAAGGAATTAAAGGATAGAGAGAGTCCAGCAAGCTCTTCAGAAACAAAGTCCCTTCGCCACTCTTATTCTCACACGATCGAACAAAATGTTGTTGGGTTGGAAGAAGATGCAAATCTCTTGTTGGCACAACTTGAACGTCCTGACTGTCGAGTTGTGTCGATATGTGGCATGGGTGGCTTGGGAAAGACCACTCTTGCCAAGAAGGTTTACCATGAATGTAAAGTTGGGGGCGACTTCGAATTCTTCATTTGGGTATTCGTGTCTCAACAATGGGAAAAAAGGAACATTTGGGAAACACTGCTGTACAAGCTTATTTCGCCTCCTAAGGAGTCTTTAAGAAATGAGCAGATGGACAAAAAGTTTAACAAAGAATGGAAAAGGATTCAGAAAATGAAAAATGATGCTGTTGCCAAAATGCTTTACGATGAACTACGAAAGAAGAGATGTCTAGTGGTACTTGATGACATATGGGACAATGTCCGGGACGCTTTAAGACCTGGCTTCCCAACTGAGGAGACAAGTAGCAAATTTCTGATTACCACCCGCAATAAGAAAATGGCTCGTGGATACATCCATGAACCCCGGTGTCTGAATGATGATGATAGTTGGGAACTATTTACAAGGACTGCGATGCCCGCGCAAAGCATCAATTTCAATCCAGCAGGTAAATCACCTTCTCCCACGGCTGTATATATATGTACACACACTAAGAGTAAATTTGGTGATTTACTTAAAAGGAATTTATATTGATATATTGATAATATATAGCTTCAAATATTATTAATGAACCAAATCATGTTATCTTGTTTAGATAAAAATAATCTATATTTATTTTAAAAAAATCTTAATGAAGTGATATCGTTTCATTCATTGATAATGTATAAAGTTACATACTATCAATAAATCAAATATAAATCTTATTAAAAATCTAATTATCTTCATTGTTTTTTAAATTTATATTAAATGTACCGATAAAATATAAATCTTATACACTATCAATGCACTATTACAAGACTCCTTGTTGATTAAAACTAAAAGTAATGGTGACTTAAAAATAAATATTAATAAAGATTTTTTAAGAGGTAAAGTAGTTTTTCAATTTATAAAATCCTAAAGAATCGTGTTGGAGCTCAAGAGAAATTCATGGTGAAAAGTTCTGAATATATCCCAAAAAACTATGAAGGAAATGGTACAACCACTTATGCTTTACAGATTGAAACAACCAGTTTTTGTTTTTCTTCTCTTCTTTCAGCCTATAGAATTGATGGGAGCATGGAAACGCTAGGGAGGGAAATGGTAAAACATTGTAGAGGTCTGCCCCTGGCCATCGTTGTCCTTGGAGGTCTACTCTCAACTAAAAGGACGTATGGTGAATGGGATAGAATACATCAATGTATCAAGTCCTACTTAAAGGGAGAAGATTTTGGAGTTTTTCAGCTATTAGCTTTAAGCTATGATGATTTACCATATGAACTGAAACCGTGCTTCCTTTATTTAGGTGTACTTCCAGAAGATTCTGAGATATCCCAAGATAGATTAATTAATCTATGGGTGGCTGAGGGTATTATATATCCACCAAGAATAGAAAGAGTAGGTGAGGAAGAATTGGAGGATATTGCATACCGTTACTTGACAGAGTTGGCGGAGAGGTACATGGTTATTGTGGCAAAAAGAGATTCATTTGGGAGAATCAAAAGGTGCCAAATGCACGACCTTATGAGGGAGTTTTGTTTGTCCAAGTCTGAAGAGGAAAATTTCTTTCAAGTTGTGCCACTATATGGTAGGGAAAGGAGTCTCAATATTTCTTCTTCTTCGGTGATGGTGACAGGTAGAGTTCGCCGACTTTCTTTGCATTTAAAAAATTTTCCTGGACATGTTGATCTGGAATGCGAAAAATATCCTCCATTCAGGTCTATTTTAGGTTTCTCCTTAGATCAATGCAGTCGAATAAACCATACACTTATGGAAAGTTTCATTCGCAGTTTCAAGTTGCTTAGAATCCTAGATCTTGAAAGAGTTCATGGCTTTTATATACCCAACACAATAGGAAAGTTAATTCACCTCAGACTCCTGAATTTGGGGTCTGCTTGGATCATAAATCATCCCCTGTCTATAGGAAACTTGAGTTGCTTGTTGACCTTAAGATTGGGACGTTTTTGTTTAGCCCGAACCATACCGAATGTTTTTCGGAAGTTGAAAAGATTGAGGCATCTATATCTTCCTCGCATTTCCATAAGCAATAGAAAAAGGCTGCAATTTGCGGATCTTACCGACCTACGGACACTGGTAAATTTTCCAGCATCTAATGCTGACGTAGAAGATCTGATCAGACTGACCAATCTTAGAAAATTGAAGATTGTGATATCTGATGAGATCGCACTCCGGAGGTTTAAGGCAATCTTCGAATACCCAAACGTCACATTCAACTACCTCCGTGACTTTTCGATTAATTTAGGTGAATCTCTGGAGATCGAGAGTCGAGATTTAGACAACATTAAATCACGTTGTCCTCGTCTTTTGCGGCTCAAAGTAGATGAGAATGCAATTTACCAGAAGACGCCTGAAGCCTTCAGGGGAATTGAGGAAGACTAGTAATCTAGTATGCATGCCAATGCCACCTGCCATGAGAAGCTTGACAGAGAACAGACTTATCTTACATTAATGTTTTCTTTCTGTGAGCAAGTTTTCCATGCATGTTCTTGGCGTGGGAGCAGCAGTTTAAAAGGGGATTTGAGTTTGTAATGAAGTTTGCTAGTCATTTTGTTTTTGTGTGTGCGAGAGATATGTTAGAAATAAGGTCCTGGCTACCTAGCTAGGGCTTGCATTAGACCTCACCGAATGATTTGGCAGTTGTGCAGCTGCCTTCTATGTTTTTTGCTTTATGCTTTACCTTCGTTTATTCGGTTATGTCTTCATTTTTAATTAATGTCCAAAATTGATAATTGAATCAATGGAATGAATCTATCTTATGTTTTAAATATAGTTGGTATATATAAAATAATAATATAAATAAATTTATTTTAATATTATATACATATAAAGGTTTAGTTGTTGAAAATCAAATGATGATAGCAAAAGAAATAAAGAACAATGTAGAAATATGAAGTTTAATAATCTAATTCTTTTTCAACTAGTTAAAGTTTTTCAATCTTTGTAACTATTGGAAAGCTTATACAAATACCCTAATCTTACAAATTTCTCTACTTCTTCACTGTTATCTCATGAAATCATGCCTTTATATAAGCATTTTCTATGGTGAAGATACAAGAAATAATTTCATCATTTTGTCACGAATGAACACTACATTTATGAAGCTACCATTAATATATGAAATCTCTAGATTTGATTCATATTTATCAGGTCATCCAATAAGTTCAAAGTTTCGTAGCATTAGTGTCATGTTTGATATATTAGCAAGAAGATCAATTCTTGTCCATACCTTATTGGGCCCGTAAATAAATCGGACTTAAATGAAAAATATTTATATTCATGTTCGATTTGTTTATTTTTAAATTTATTCATATTTGGTTTATGTTCATTAAGAACTTTTAAAACTGTGTTCGAGCTCGTTTCATTTATTAATAGCTTTCAAACTCAATTCATTTGAATTAGATGAATTTATTTATGAATATATTTTTCATGAACAATTCAAAAATGTGTTCATGGACAATAAACAAACAATTAGGATTTAAGCTTAGATAAATTTTGTCCATTATTTTTTTCAATATTAAATATAGAATAATAAAATAAAATATTTTTATAAATAAAATAAAACTAATACACATTGTGGGGTGACTCAAGATGGATGGTATATTTTAAGTTTGTCCGTGTCTAAACTAATACACGTTCTAATTTTTAATATATATTTTAGTAATAAAATATATGTATTTAATATCATAATTCTTTTAATACATTAGAAGATATAATGTAGACGTTAACACATTAAAAGACATAAGTTACTTGAGATCATAATTTTTTAAATATATTTTTATGCAAAACAGTAAAATATACCCTTCAAAATTATTTTTAATTTTTAAAAATATACTCTGTTGAATTCACTCTTTCATATGGTGTTTCGCGGAGGAGCTTACTTTTTCTTTGCTGATTTACCTGTCCTCTGTTCATTTAGCACATCCATTGTTGTTTTGTTAGATTTTCATGTCCTATTATCATAGAATGACGCCATTTCCCCTTTGAAATAGCGGAGCTCACTTTAACAGACAACGACTTTTTAAAACGAAAAGAGGAACAGGTCGTTCATTGCGAGAATAGGGTTTGCTCCCCGTTGACACTGGGTCAGTTGATTGGCAAGCCAGCTGATAGAGCCTCGAAGAACCCAACGGAAAGGGAAGATCATTATGTGTAAAACAAATTTAATGTATGATAGTTTCTTAATACGAAAAATTTATTAATAACAAAGATTTCTACATCTCTCTTAACAACTTGATTTATAGCAATTAACGTGGAACATGTTCAATAATTTATTATTTAGTTAAAATAAATAGATAAATATTTAATAAAACTTTTCTATAATATTAGAATTTTGTTTTAAAATTTTTTAATACTTATAAATAATTTTAAAATTTTTAAATGACAAAAAATTGACTTAAAAGAGAAAATGTAGCTTCAAGGCCCCTTTAATATGAAAGTGCCCACTTCAGCTTCGAAGTGCCAACCATGTTGGTGCCTTCAAGCTGAAGGTGCCAATCATTTTAGCGTTTCTGACATGAATCCAAAAAAATGAAAAAAAAATACCATCGATCAAAAGCAACAACAATTTGAAAAATAATTTCAAAAAAAGCAGTATTTTAATCATTTGTTCTATTATCAAGGGTAGTGTCGTTAAAAAACTGACAAGAACAAAAATATAGCAAATGTACCTTTAAATAATGTAAAAATATAACTGATATTTGCAAATTTTGAACAAAAAATGTAAAAACAAAGCCCTTTCATGTGTCATATTCCGAATTCATTTGCACAGGGTTGGTATGATTTCATTGTAAGGTTGATCACCTAATTGTTGCCTATATGTTAGGTTTAAAATACTTGACTAATTTAAAAAGGTCATTGTGTTGCTCCTTAACTTCATCCATGATGGATTAGCAAGGAAACTTAATCTTTGTTCATTATTGGCTCTAATAAAAAATGGTTCAATTTGGACAAGAGTATTTCTCTAACTATTGCGGATGTTATCATTTTATGAAAGCTTTGATATTTTACACCCAAAGAGTGTTTCATTAGTCGATGTAGAAGTTATCATTTCTCAAGAGGGTAGGTACTTTACCTCTTTCAAAAAAAGATGAGTCCAGGATAGGGCTCATGATATTCTTTATGTAGTTTATGCAAACGAATATAACAAACCTTTGACATTAACAAAAAATATCCCAAAAATAAATTAAAGAAATAAAAAATGTTAATAAAACAAAAGAATATAACAATAAAAGGAAAGAAAGAAATAAATAAAAGGTAAGACCACTTATTAAGACTTAGGATAATCACAAGACTAACTAATTGCTCGACTCTCAAAGTCACCAATGAAATCATCAAACTACCATAAAGTGTGATATCTTAGACCTATCCGCAACATACAAAAATTAGTCACCATTAGTCTTCTATTAGGTGTGGTCAGTCACATGTATGAATTTGTCATTTTTAAAGTAAGATACCTTAAAAAAACAAGTTTTAATCTATGTTTTCAAAACTATGTTTGGGAGTTTGTCACCGCGAAAAAGGATTAACAGTTCATCATGCTTACCTTAAGGATACCTAATCAGTATTATGTTATCTTATAATAATTTTATTTATTCTTAGTTTTATCTCAATATTGGAAAATTCTTTAAATTCTTTTTCATCATGCTAGTTGAATTTTGAAAAAAAAAAAAATTCTTCATTTTAAGAGTATTAAAAAACATTTGATATCTTTAATCAATTTTAAGAAACATTTTAAAATTCTTCCAACTTTATGGAGCACTTCTAAAAAATTTACTAACTTTTAAAAGTATTAAATTTTATCTGGTTATTTTAAATTTTGAAGGAAAAAATTTAAAATCCTTTCCATTCTTCGAAGGTAATTCTTAAATTTTTCATACCTAGAAATTATTAAATTTTATTTAAATATTTTAACTATTTGGACAAAAATTAGGATACTTGAAGATCATTGTTTATCTAAAACTCATTTTTTATTTTTTATTTTGGTTTTTTTTAAAATAAAGTTAGGTAATAATGATGATGATGGTGATGATAATAATGATAATAAATAAATAAATAAATAAAGTAGACACTTAAAATCCACAAATTAGATATTTGGATAATAATTAAGCCTAAAGCTTAACTTTAACGCTATGTTTGGATAGACAATAATAAAACAAAATAAAGTAAAATAAAGGAAAGGAAAAAAAAAGTTAAGAAAAGGAAAGGAAATGTATCTCTTATTTGAATAGCTTTATTTTCCCTTCCATTTACTTCAAATTAAGGTTTTTAAAAATTAAACATTTCAAGCCAAAGTAAAAGGTATTTAGCTACTTTCACTTTCCTTAAGGTTAAAACAAAAAAAGTTTATCCAAATAAGGGGAAAAAATCTCTTTTTCCTTATTTTCCTTTCCCTTACTCCAATCCAAAAGTTTAGATTGAGATTCATTTTCCTTGTTTGAATTTTTTTTTATTGAAAAAAAAGTGAGGAGAGTTAAGTATCCTTTACTTTCCCTTGAAATGTACAATTTTTGTAAACTTGAATTTGGAGTAAGTTGAAGAAAAAAAGGTTATCTAAACAAAAGTTATATATTTTTGTTTCTTTCTTTAACCTTCATTTCTTTTCCCTTAATTTTTTTTTTTAATTTTATTATTGTCTATCCAAACACAGTATAAAAGCAACCCATAACCAATAATCAATTAAAACATTTCAATGTCTTGAATAAAACTAGGTGTCTATATATTTTTAAAACATTTAATATATGAAATTTGAGCATATGCTATTTTATTTATTTAAATATTTTAATTAATTATTATTATATAAATATTTTGGTTTAGTAATTATACTAAAAGAATAAATAATTTAAAAATATCTAGCTAAAAATTAAAAAATAAATTAATAAGAAAAAAGAATTTTAAATTTTAAAAATTTAAAAATTAAAAAAATTATTTAAAAATAGAAAGAGATGAAATTGAAATTGAAATTGAAATTTTATCTCCTTTAGAGTATAATAAATTTTACTACACTCTTACCAAAAGGACACTAAGATAGAATATGTATTGAGGGTGCAT
The DNA here is from genome assembly GCA_038382065.1 of Adansonia grandidieri. NCBI lineage: Eukaryota > Viridiplantae > Streptophyta > Magnoliopsida > Malvales > Malvaceae > Adansonia > Adansonia grandidieri. The sequence goes on along the minus strand of JBBYHK010477547.1, from coordinate 12,775 downwards.
TCAAAATGCAATTATTAACAGTAAACTGGAGATGTTTATATACCGGTTTAGGTTAGATTCAGGTTGGATTTAAGCATGGTATTAATATTATTTACGTTCGCTTAAGCCTGGCTTGACCCAAAATGTGGACCTCAAATTTTAACCAAGCTTATCCATATTTGTAAATAGGTAGTCTAAGTTTGTTTAGGCTAGTTTATATTATATCTTTTTAATTTTTTTTAAAAATATTTTTTAAAATTTATTTTTAGTAATTCAGTAATTTTTTATTAAGTATTAAAATATAAATAACTTAATATATTTTTTAATGTTTACAGTATAATATTATACATATTTTTATGTGATATATATTTATTGTTTATATGATAAATTATATAATGTATATAAATATAAAACTAATATATTATATAATTGAAAACAAGCCAGAATCAAGCTTTGAATGTTGAAACCAAACCTAATGCATTTTTTAATTAGGTATAATTTTTTTTTGTGATACCCATTTTTTTAATCTAATATTTTTGCTTAAACCATTTCAAATATTAATCAGATCTTTCAACTTGGACAGGTAATATAGCCCATAAACACCTCTAAGGTTAAACCCCCAAATATTCTTTAGATTTGACCCTAAAATAAAAAGCACTATGCTTATTAGTTCAGTTCAGTTTTATTTTGCAAAAAATTATAACTAATGTTTAATATTTTTGTTTTAAAATCGAACAGATACCAAATTAAAAGAATCGATCCACACCAAATTCTACAAGTTAAAATTGTTTCAATTCACCGGCTTTCTTAAAATTAAAAAAAAATTCTTTATCTATGGTATTTTAAAGTTATTTTCACTCATTTATAAATAAAATATTTATTTTTATATTTTATAAAATTAAAAATAAATTAAGAATAAAAATTTGTTTTGCTCAAATAATTGTGATTTTCTAATTAAAGAATCGAAACTCCAACCAAACAAAAGCACCTACCTTTTGGGTTTTTTTGCGGTTTCACACGATCTTCCAGAGCGAGTGGCAGACATATTGGACGTGTGAATTGTTGAACTAAAGACAGCACTGCTTTTCTTGTTTCGTTACGCGGATCTCTTTCTTCGTTTACGCTTTTCTACAATTGGTGAAAAAAAAAAAAACATCAAGCTCATTATAATATTCAACCTTGTAATTTACAATATAATATCTATATATATTTTATTATATTATAATTATATTTAAAATATTTTATATTTATATTAATTTTAATATATTAATAATTTATATTATATAAAAATTAAAATATATTTATGTAATATTATATTATATTTAAATTATTTTATATGTATTATCTTTTCGATAATTGCAACAGCTATTACCTGAAAGATCTGCAAATGTGAAGAAACACCTTGTTATTCGAAAGATACACAGTCCCAAAAGCGCGGGTGTCAAAAGTATTAAATGCATGAAAGTAAGTATTAAATGCATGAAATTTTGGTAATTTGGGAATTACATCTAAGTGTTGTAAAAGCTATTTATTTATTTTATGCTCATTACAATTTTATATTATAAAATTATGAATTATGATAAAAATATTAAAACGTGGTTTGAATTATAGATAATTAATATATACATGATTAAACTTGTTCACAAATTAAGTTAAATATTTTTACATATATAATTTTAAATTAATTAATCGAATAAAATTTGATTTCTAATTTAGATTTTAAAATTAGGTAACGATACTTATCTCTTTAAATCTTTATAAAAAATACAATTATCTCCTTGACGTTTGAAAATACCCATTTACCTTCCTAATATTTGGAAAAAAAAAATACAGTTACCACGCTAAGCTATTGTTTTTAGGTTAATTTTAAATGAAAAAAATAAATATATATTCTTTGTTAATAATTAATTATTATTTTTATTCTTTTTTACTCAAAAATATTTTTAATTATAAACAATAAAAATTTAGTTAATCTTTAAACTATCATTAAGTATTGTTAAATTAAATTATATTCTAATTCATATGTATGTTAAATATTTTAACTTATTTTTAATTCAACTATATATTAATTTTGAAATAAATTTATTAAAATACTTTTATTTAAATTAATTAATTGCTATTATTTAAAAATTTAATGAAGATGAAATTGGTTAAAGAAAAAATGAAAAAAAAAGAAAAAAGAAAAAAGAAAAAAGAAGAGTAAAAAATATATAGAAAAATACATTCTATCTCTTGAAGAAATAGCTACATTCTATTAATAACACTAATATTTAATCAAATCTAACTTTAAATATTATAAATATGATTTTTTTGTTTTAATTAATTTTTTATCTTTAAAGTTTTTAAAATAATGGCAATTGAAATTATTTTTAAATAAAAATAACATAATATATTAATATCGAAGTTAACATATATATTTGAATTAAAGATAAGTTTGAAATGCTTTTTGGTCTAATAAAGTTTAAGTGAGAGAAGATTACCCAAATCCAGGTCAATGATACTTACAAATCTTTTGCTAAGTAGAACTATTTGTGAGACTCGAACCTTGGTAAAATATTTAACATGTCTACTTAATTAAGAATATAATCTAATTATAATTTAACTTGATAGTTAAAAATAATTTTGCAGTTAAAAAATATTATGAGTTAAAAATAAAAAAAACAAAAATAAATAAAAATAAATAATTAATAAATGGCATATTTATCTTTTTATTTAAAATTAACTTATAAATAATACTTTAGGAGTAAGTATATTTTGTATCAAACCTTAAGGGAAAAGGGTATTTTCCGACCTTTAAGGGTAACTAAAATTTATTTTCAAATCGATAGGGGTCATAATACTTTTTTCCTTAAAAGTATATTATATTTATAAATATTAAAGCATTAATATCAACTAGTTTTATATTTTAAATAGTACTTTTGAAATATTAAAAATATTTAAAACTAATATACGCATAATGTAATATAATATAATATAATATAATAGGGTATAAATTTACAAGATGTGCCTATGTGAATGCCTACAACACTATCTTCTTTAAATGACACGTAAAATAATCTTTTTATTTATATTTCAAATTCAAATAAAAATGCTAAATCATTATATTTTAAATTTAAAAATATTTAAAATTTTATCTTACCAAAATTTAAATAAAATAAAAGATCAAATCTTTTTAAAATTACTATAAATTTAAAATTGTTTTACCTATCAAATTTAGAATTATTTTACCCATCAAATTTAATTTTTAAATAACTTTGAATTGAAATTGTTTAGATTTGTTTCTTTTTATTTTGAATTGAGAAACAACTTTAATTTTTAAAATATCTTATTATTAATTTTTTTAAATTGAAATTTAATTTGAAAATTAAATACATTAAATATAAATTCTTTTTGACTAAACTATATCCTTATAAATAAGTATTGGACAAACTACTTGGAAACAACCTTAAGACATCCAAATGCATAGGCTTGACATAAATTGAGGTAATTTTTATCGATTAAATTCGATAATTTTCTCAAAAGTACGAGAATGACAGGATTCATATTTTAATGATTATAGTAGTGCTTCTTGTTGAGTTGAATTATTGTTAAAAGATGTAAATTATGTTTGTATTGTCGTTAAAAGATGTATATTTAATAATGCTTTGATTAGGCGATATAAAACCCCTTATACTGTTATTTATATTTCTTAAGGTCTCATTTTATTTCTCACAAAGTTACACCTTTACATTTTAAGGTAAATCACTATTATACTACATTATCCCTTAAAAACTAAGCCAAGTCTATTAAGAAAGTCACATAAAGGTGAGAAATCGATTTCCCAACCTAGACTAATTGAAAAAAAAGGGTAAAGCACTATTATACCCAATTATCATCATCATCATCATCATCATCATCATCATTATTATTATTATTGTAACTTAATTTGTTCATGTTTTATTTTTAGGTTATGAATGAAAACAATATAAATGCAATGACTAAAAGATAATTGTGTCAAAGATTAGAATCTGTAAAATTTGATATCGCTCCATAGTTGAATTGATAGAGGAACAAATTTCAAAGTAATATTAGTGTTCAACTGCAATTGATTCTCTTGCTAATTTTATTACTTCAATTCATGCAAATTTGTTAGAAAACTATGTTCTAAAAGTCAGCATGCAATTTGATATGGAACAAGATGTTTATGACTTTTATGAAAAGTATGTCAAAGAAGAAAGTATATTAAAAAAATACGATTTAGTATTCAAAAAAGTAAAGGGCATAAAGATAAGTATGGTAACTGAGTAAACAAGTTTTTTTTTTGTTCTTGTCGAGGTACTTAAAAAAAGGATAAAAGAGATGATGATGTCAAATGTCACCGTTTGTAAACAAGATTTGGGTGCTTAGCTGTATTAAAAGTTTCATGATTTGTTGGGAAATTGTGAGTTCTAGAAATTGTTATAGACCATAATCATGCAGTGGCTTCTCTTTCTAAGCATATGTTTCTAAGATCTCAAAAGATAATTAATCTTGGCCAAGCTTCTGAACTTGAAATTGCTTATCATTCCAGACTAAATCTTAAAGAAAGTGTTGGATTTTTGGCTAAAAAAGTTGGTGGGCTGAGACTCTTGGTTTTATTGCCAAAGACTACAACAATTACTTATGTCCTAAAAGAATAAAAGAAATGAAAGTTGGAGATATTGGTGGCATATTGGAGTATCTACAAAATAAACAACATGATGATCCTAATTTTCATATGCCATACAGGTTGATCTTGATGACTTCATAACAAGTATTATTTGGACAGATGGTAGGATGAAATCAGGTTATGAATCTTTAAAGATGTGAAATGTTTCGATACAACGTATAGAAAAAAATAAAGATGGTAGACCTTTTGTGTTATTTGATGGTGTTCCATCATAAGCAAAGTGTTATATTTGATGCAGCATTGTTGTATATGCAGTACTTTTATATGGTTATTTGATTCATTTTTGAAAACAATGTTAGGGAAAAAGCCAATGACAATTCTTACTGATCAAGATGTTGTAATGGCCAAAGCTCTTCCTTCATAATAGCCCAAAAATGTCATCGGTTGTGTGCATGGCATATGCATCAAAATGCAACTAAGTACCTTAGTAATGCATTAGAGAAATATAGTAGTTTTTACTAAAGATTTTAATAGTTGTGTTAATCATGATGAGGAGGAAGATTTTCTAAATGCATGGGATCAATGCTTGCAAAATAAAACTCAAAGAATAATAGGTCGTTGTAGAGACAATTAAAGTTGAGAAAGAACTGAGCTTTGGTTTATGGACGATAAACCTTTTGTGAGGATATGTCCACTACTCAAAAAAGTGAAAGTATGAATAACCAAATAAAGATGTATATTGATTATAATTATGATTTACTACATTTCTTTCATTATTTTGAAAGATTACTGGTTGATAGGTAATATGAAGTGTTGAAAGTTGACTACAAGAACAATGAAAGCAAGCCATCCCAGCTATATCTAGTAGAGATATTAAAGCATGTGGTAGATGTGTGCACTTTAATAGTTTTTAAAATATTTTCAAATGAACTCTAGCTTATTTGGATTATGAGATGCACACTAATGAAAGTATAAGGAGTATCATTAGTTTCAAGGTTATTCTTTCGGAAAAACTCATCATCTTATAGTTATCTTTGATTCATCAAATTCTACAGTTATTTTTAGTTGTAACAAATTTAAATTTGTTGGTATTTTATGTGCTTATGCTTCAAAAGTGCTTTCATTTAAGAATTTTAAATGAGTTCCAAATCAGTACATATTAAAAAGATGGGCAAGCAAAGATTGGAGTTTTAGTAAATTCTTCTTTGTCTATTAGATCAAATGATCCTAAAGTAGTTTAGATTCCCATTAAAAAGTTTTGCTTAGACGGTATTCTCATTTAGCAGCACAAGCTGCAATGATTGAGCAGTCATTTGATGTTACTATAGGTAATGGGAAAAAAAAACATTATGCAAAGTTAAGGGTTTTGAAATAGCTATCAATCAAAGAGTCTTTGAACTTAGGTGCTGAAAAAAAAAGTTTCTCAAGTTGATGAAAGTGGACAAAATGAGATAAAAATTCAGAGCAATCAAATATAAACCCAAAAAGGAAAAGAGTTGGATCATCCAAACGAGCTAAAAGTGTATTAAGAAAAGCTTCAAGAAAGAGAAATCGTCAAACTGATAAATTAGTAGAGACTCTACAAATTAAAAAGTAAAAATGATAAATTATTTTTTTATTATGTTTTATTTATTTCAAAATTTTAAGCCAATCTAGCTAACTTTATTATAAAAATTTCACAAGAATCAAGTCAAATTACTCAATCTACATACCCGTATGGGGCCAATGGATTGAATCAAAGTACTAAGTTAGTCCAAATTGTCTAGGTAATAGAAATAGTATATTAAAAAATTCATAATCTATATTTCTTTTTTATATTACTAATATATTTTAATATTTGATAGCAAACTCATCAATCAAATTTGAACATTTTTAATTCATGTAGTCAACCTACAACATATCAATTCAAACTGGTATTTTAAGTTTCTTGATCATATTTGAATTTGATAAAGATGTTATCATATACTTATTTTTTTAACTTTTTTGTAAACTTATAAGCAATAATGAGATTCCAATTTGGACATAGCTATCATGAATCAACATGGAATAACAAGTATGATGGATTTATTACAGGTAATTCTTATACTTTAATAACAGATATATTTTCTCTTATTTTGATTAAGATACTCATTTAATTTATACTTGTATATTTGTAGGCTCAAATGTCCCAAAAAGAAAGTTTAAAAGAAAACGAAAAGCATCCAGCAATTTATTGATTCGTAGGCTTGTGTTCACAATAGATTATTATTCTTAAGATTATGAATTGGTTTATTTTCATTCTTGCGTTTTGCTTTGTTCGTGGCTTTCTCCTGCTCTTTTAAAGATAATTTCTAGTTATCATGTAGCCTAATATGTAATAATACGAAGTAGTTTCTTGGTTACTTTGTTTCTTTCATGCAGAATGCAGAAATGAAGGATTGGACTCTTCTTGATATGATTAGTTGCTTTGATTTAATCTTTGTCTTGTATCATTTTGCTTTAGTCCTTGTCATCTATTTTTTAATATTTCCAGCTTCCTTAATTCAATTAATTAAGCAAGAAGACAAAATTGGGGTTACAACATGAATTAGGAACAATTAAAAAAAAAAAAGAATGGAGAGTTTATCGGAATGAATTAGGAACATACAAGTGATTCCGCATTTGAAAGCAAAATAATGTTAATCGGAAGGAAAAATCACATATAAACAATAAAAAACCATACTTCAGAGAAGATTCAACCGAAGAAGTATGAAGAGTCTCTTATTAATAGAAAAAGAAGAACCAAGAGTTCAAGTAACTTAAGAGAAGGATTTAATTTTAACAAAAAAAAATAGAAAGTACTTCCACCAAGGTAGAAACCTATGATGTAACTGAAATTTAGGAAAGTTGAATTCCTATGATGCAACATCCAAGCACTGCAAAATTTGATATAAATATATATATATATATATATATATATATATTGCCAATAGATATCCGGAAGCAAAATTCCTAGTTAGATTTGTATGTCAAAACAGCACATTCATTGCAGCAGGCATCAATAGCTCATGTTTTATCCAAAAGCATAATGGAAATTTGAAGGAAGCATCTCCATTTGACAGAAGTTTTATAGAAGGAGCTTTACGGAAAACAATAAAAAGCAAGTATCATCTACGTTGTTCTTTTCACAAAACCAAAATTGACTCATTTGCACCCTTAGAAAATCTAAATCTTCCACTCACTTTGTGCACTAAAGCTTTATTAATATCCCATGTAAAGAGCTGTGTTTCGATTTTATATAGTCACCAACATCGAACTATAAAATATCCCCATAAAATCTAACAAAATAATTGTTGAAGAGCACTATACAAATAATATTACTATCAGATTCGACACCAGCTGCTGAAATATAAAAACTGAATTCCACTCTCTTAAGCAGAAAAATTGCATCAAGAACCGCTAAAAGTTAACGACATTAAGAATATCTCATCAGTCTAGACGGAATTATAAAAAGAGCATGTATTATCAAGCCCGTCGTTTTTGTTTCGAACACTAAGATGTTAGTATGTGTGTGTGTTTGTGTGTGTGTGTGTATATATATATATATATATATATATATATATATATATATATATAAAAGATAAAATATACTCAATGTCTTGAACAGCTTGAAGAAACATATACAATTAATCAAACTCAGAAACAATATAAGGAAACTGAAATCAGTTGTGTGCAATCTTACTATCATTTTCGTACTCCCAAGTTCATTGTTATTCCCAAAAAAACCTGACTTTCTTAAAGTCTTACATTCCTCCCATCAAAATATTTCTACTTACCTTACAGCTTCACTGATTTTTACGACCTCTTCGTGTTTAGTATTTTAGTAATGGGTTATCAACGAAAAACGAAGAAAAAATAACAACAAAAGCAGAATCTGCAGAAAGCAGAAGGAAAATTTCTAAAGCACAAAAAACAAAGAAAATTTAATTGCAATTTGTTGAGGAATGACAATCAAAGAGCAATAAAGTGATGATTAGAAACAAAGGAAAATTTCTTTGTTGCTGTAATTTTAGAGTGATCATAAGCGGCATAGAACTCTAAAAAAAAAAAAAACACTAAACGTTGGTCCCTAAACGACAAAGTAAACGTTAACAGATCCAAATTTGTTTGAGAATTAATTTGCATACGCGACGGCTCTATATCAAAGGGGCACAAGTGTAGACATAAATAAGGGGCAGGGGAATTCTGTTCGAATTTATGGGACATGGAGTCAACTTTTATATAAAAGCCAATTACCTCAAAAACATCACCTGTTCGTATAGCAAGCTTGGCAGGTGTATAACAATACTTTTGTTTATCAGAACTGTATTCTGCTACTGTCAGATGGAGTATAGCAAGCTTGGCAGCATCTACATGCGTTGGCTCCACATAACACCTCATTTGTCCAAAGAATCTAGGACTCCCCTTCATGCAATTGTGAGTTTTGCAAAGGTCAGGCCCTTGACTGTAAAGAAACTGAATGTTGATTACATCATTTACTGGATATGTAAATTTCATTTGTCGAGGCAAGAGTGCCGGAGTGAATCGCTATGAATGACATAGGAATCGTGGATCAAGTCACCAGAAATACTAGTTCACTTCCAAGAAATCAAGTAGCTAGAATTCAAAACTTAAATCTGTCCATTTCTTGTTTTGGTTCTTGTTTACCTCTGTATTTGATAACTAGGATGTCTTGCTTTGATGCTGCAACCAAGAATCAAATACCATTTGGATTTTCCAAAAGAAACAGGACCATTTACTCAAGCTTCGGGGATAATGGTCTAGGATCTAAAATGAACTCTGCTAAATGAAATGCCAAAGTTGCATTATATTAGATGCATGTAGGCCGATAATGTTCCAAGAATAATTAAAACACAATAGTAATAAAATTAATACTCACCAGGAAAAAGACCCGCGCTAACCAGCAGGCAGGTTTTTCTCTATTTTCTACATAAAATAGATTAAAATCTAAATAATTTGAATAACTAATTGACAGTTAGAAGCAATAACATAATTTGAAACCAAGTTTTTAAAGCTTTCTTTATCTAACTTACTGTTATTTCAATTTTTGATTTGCCACGTTGAATTCCTTGACAATATACAAATGACAACATATAAACTGTAAATAAATAATGTGCCAAACTGAAACATGTTGAAAAATCTATCAAAACTTTCTAAGCAATTACCCATTCAAAGGCATACAATTTTGATTCCGAATCATACAATTTTGCATTTAAAAATATCATCATTTATGACATATCACTTAAAAATATCATTATTTATGACATATCATACTAATTACATTGAATGAAAATAATACTGGAAGTTTAAAATAGTATATAAAAATTGACATTTAAAGTTCATAAGGATTATCTCACTTTCATATCAAGAAAAATAATAGTTTTAGAAGATTAATTAAAATAAAAAAGTAACATTTAAAATAGACTTGTCAATTGGGTTCGTTGGGTAGCTTCGGAAAAGGTTGGTACAAATTAGATAATTTCAAGTTTTTAAATTTCAGGTAATTTTCAAGTTCAATCGTTTCAATTTCAGGTCACTTTGAGTGCAACCCACTTCGATTTCAAGTCATTTCGCGTTCAGATCAATTAAGTATAACACTTGTGTTATCTGAGTTTGGATCATTCTAGATTCGGGTCATTTCAGATCGAGTCAATTAGATATAAAACTTGAGTTAATTAGTTTCGGATCAATTAGGTTTAACTCCCTGATTTATTAGGTTAGGTCATTTTTGGTTCAATTCATTGGGGGTTCCTTGTTCAGATAAATTCGGGTTTCAAGTTATTTCTGGTTCAAACCATTTTGGGATTCAAGTCATTTTGAGTTTTAGTCAATTTCAAATTCGTTGTGTTTGGTTTCAAGCTATGAACTTATTTAAATCCAATTAAGTTAAAATAAATTTGAGTTTGAATAAATTTATCAAATTTTTCGAATCACAATTGAAGTTGACAAATCTAATTAAAAAATGATGGAGCAAGTATCGATATATTGATTCAAGATTAAAAAAAATTAAATGATATAAAGTGATGTGGCCCCAAACCAAGTTTATCCTATACGAAGTGGACAATTGGATAGCTCTGTGACCGGCAGAACTTCCAAAATTTATATATAGGATTATGGGGGTAAATCAAGATGGATGGTATATTTTAAGCTTGTTTGTATCTAAACTAATACACATTATAATTTTTATCATAATTTTTTAATACCTTAAAAGTTATAACATATATTTTTAATAGATTAAAAATTATAATGTATTTAATATCATAATTTTTTAAATATACCTTAAAAGTATTTATCTGTAAAACATTGAAATATATCCTTCATATTTATTTTAAATTTGTTTATTTTTTAATTTTTAAAAATATACCCTTAAGTGTACATGTAAAAAACTTAAAAATAAGCAAAATATATGACTGTTTCTTAATTTGAAAAAGTAGTTCGTAACATAAACTTTTACAGCTCTCCAGCAACTTGATGCATAAAAATTACGCCGAACATGTTTGTTAATTTATTATTTAATAAAAATAAATAGATATATATTTAGTAAAAACTTTTTACATAATTTTAGATTTTTATGTCTTAAAATTTTTTAATATTTATTGAATAATTTTAAATTTTTAATAATAATATATATTTACCGGATAAAAAATGCAATAAATAAGTCTAAAGAAAAAGGTAAAAGAAAAAAAAAAAAAAAAAAAACGTTGCTTGAAGGCATCTTCAGTATGAAAGCGCCAACTTCAACTAGAAAGTGCCTTCAAATTGGAGGTGGCAATCATGTTGGCGCTTCTGAATAAATAATTTTAAAAAAATAGTATTTTAATAATTTGTTTTATTATCAAAGGTAGTTTAGTTAAAAAGCAGATAAGAAAGGCTAAGACATAGTTGCTTTTTTAATAGTCATAAGAAATTTACTTAAAAAAAAAAAAAAACTACAGCAAATATAATTTAAAATAAAGTAAAAATATAACTTATATTCACAAATTTTGATAAAAAGATGTAAAAACAAAGCCCTTTCATGTGTCAAATTCGGAGTTCCTCTGCACAAGGTTGGTATGAATTTATCGTATGGTTGATCATTTAAGTGTTGCCTATTTATTGAGTTTAAGATACTTGACTAATCTAAAAAGGTCTCTGTATTGCTCCTTAACTTCATCTATGATAGATTTGCAAGGCAATTTAATTCTTGTCTATTACCGGCTACAATTAAAAATGGTTCAATTTGGGCAAGAGTATTTCTTTAGGAAGTCGTTACCTCATGGAAGCTTTGATACTTTATACACAAACAATGTTTTGTTAGCCAATGCAAAGGTTATCATTTCGCGAGAGTGTAGGTACTTTACCTCTTCCCAAAAAAGATGAGTTTAGAATGAGACTTATGATATGCTTTATGTAGTGTATGCAAAGTAACATAACAAACCTTTGACTTTCACAAAAAAAAAGTCTCAAAAATAAATTAAAGAAATAAAATGTGTTAATAAAATAAAAGAATATAATAATAAAAGGAAACAAGTAAATAAAAAAAATCTAAGATCATTTATTAAGACTTACGATAATCACAAGACTAACTAATTACTTGAATCTTGAAGTCACTAATGAAATCGTCAAATTGTTATAACGTGTCAGATCTTAAGACCCGTTCGCTAGTAAGACACCCTAAAATGAATAAGTTCTTATCTATGCTTTCAAAACTAGGTATGAGAATTTGTTACTCGTGAAAAAGGATAAATACTCTATCACGCCTATCTTAAAGATAATACTTAGTATTAAGTTATCCTAAAATGGTTTTATTTATTCTTAATTTTATTTCAATATTGGAAAATTCTTTAGATTCTTTTCCATCATGCCTAGGTTGGATCCAAAAATTTTTGTTCGTAGGGGCAACATATACACAAAAAATGCATATGTTAATATGTTATAAATTTAATAACATATTAAAAAGTATATGTGCAAATTATAATTGCTGTAGACATGACTTCAACATATTGTATAACATTTTCATTCTCAATATTATCAAAAGCATCTTTTTTTATATGCAAGTAACCAAGCAATCATTCAGCTAGTCATTTTTCACACAATTGTTCAGTCATTCTTAAGATACTTAATAAAAAGTTCTATTAAACTAATAAACTACTTGAATCAGATATTAAAATA
>JBBYHK010477466.1:0-18575 GCA_038382065.1 Adansonia grandidieri | reverse complement strand
GAAGATAGTAAAGAAAAAATTTATCAAAACCTTGTTCTATATCAGAGTACAATGAAGAAAACAAATAAACCATGAAAAATATTATCCAAATTAAATTGCTCCAAAAATATAAATAAGAGAAGCAAATAATTTTGTCTATCATGACAAAAATTTTCATTAACACACAAAGTTGTTACAGTTCATAAAGTCCTTTCTTCACAAAGAAATGGAAATACAATTACTTTGCAAAATATAAAGAAAATTAAATAAAAATATTATAAAATTAGTAATTTCCTATGTATATTGGAGTGTGCCTGTTGTTTTTGGTGTTTGGCACATTCGTGCTTTTTAATTTTTTCTATTTCTTATTGGTTGATGCATTCTATCTTGGGTTGAGTTTGTGTACCTTTATTGTAACTCAAGTTGTGTTTCTGGTGGCTCCACCCGGTTTTGTCTTTCCTGGGGCTGGTATGTTATGTTTTGAGGTTGGCTTGGGTGTTCTTGTTAGCTGACTATGAGTTTTGTGTTTCATGTATTGTGCTCTTTTATTAATGAATATTTTATCTAGCCAATAAAACAAAAGTAATATGTTAAAGAACCCACTTGTTCTTATTTGATAACAAATATGAGAGAAAATGTAGATAAATAAATACTGAAAAACAGGAAAGGGTTAAGTTCCCCCATAATGCCACTAAGATTTAAGCGTAAACAGTAGATGTATTTTTTTTCTTTATCAAAACTGATGATGAAGTGTAATTGAATGCTGTCAAAGAAAAGGAATACAAAAGATTCAACAAGTAATAAATTATATTTATATTTACGAAATAGAATAAAATTTATGTATAAACATACTTCTAAAGAGAAATAATCATAAATTTCAAAACATAATTAATTTCAAACCATAAGAGCTAAAAGACAAAAAAAAAAAATGATATAAAAGAAGGAAAAGAGAGAAAAAAGTCAAACGCAAATCTCGCAGTTTTTGTCCATATAAATAATGATAAGACTTGAAGTATCACTTTTGATGGAAAAAATATTAATAGTATCATTATTTGAGAATAAAGATTTTTTTTAATTTATCCTATATTAAAAAAATCGACTTTATAAAGTATAAATTATCAAAGTATTAAACTTCGATGGAATTTTGTGATTTTTAACTTCGAATTTTGAACATCTAAGATGATGCTTACCAATTTCCCTTTCATACAAAACGCGTCTATAAGAGTATATAATCTTGGATATCAATAATATTTTAATAGTATATAAATATTAAATATATATATTTATATAAAATTGTTCATATGATATATGTATCGATATATACTGTGTAAATATAAATTATAAAATTAATATCTGAGATGAATAAAAAATTATTTTTAAATTACCTGTTTGAAGAGAAAAAAAAATGTTCCATAACAATTCAAGCATTAAATTTTTTTAAACTAATATTTATCTTGATTTGAAATTAATTTAATTTAATGATAGAAACATAACTTTTATGACTTTAATGGAAACGTAGGTTCTTTTGCTTTAAAAGGCCACGGTTTGAAACTGATGGGAAAAAACAAAGAAAAAAAACAATCATTTTAAAAGGCTGATCGGGGAAAGAAAAAAAAGGAGACCTTTCATCCAACTTGTAACAGTGTGTTATATTATTTTCTAGAGAGAAAATTAAATAATTTTTTGATTCATCGTATTATCGTTTGAAAGTGTTATTAATCATTAACAAGATCAAAGAGATCTGGGAGATGTATTACAGAATCTGTTGAGCACGTTTGAATAGACAATAAACTTCTTAAGGTCAGAGGTTACAAATCTTAACTCGATCAGATAAAATTCATTGTTTAAATTTTATAACATATTTTTTGTAATTTTTATATTATTTAATCAGTTTATGTATTTCATAATAATTTTAATATTTTAGAAACAAAGTTTTCAATAACTTAAGATGTTTATGGTACATGTTAATATGCTGATTATTCTATAGTGTTCATATTTTTTATACTACAAATCAACTCTATCTGTTCTAATTTTAATCATCCATATTCACTACTGATCTAGGAATTTTAGATATTTTTTAGTACAGCATATTGTTTTGATTATATCCTGTGTATATGGCTTGTTCAATTTCTTCTAAAGATAAAATTATTGTCATAATATTATTGGTGATCTGTTATTGATTTATTGTTTTATATAATTTTATATATATTCCTTTCAGTTCCAGACGGTGGTTTTGTTCATTCATTGACTTCTAATTTTTTTTATATCTGAGCACTGTTTGTAATATACTTGTTTAACATATAGGATAACAAATTTTGTCTTATATATATTATTGTTTCCATTGATTTTTGTATATGCTTTATATGTTTTGTTCATTTATTGATTTTGTTAGATTATTTTTTTTTGATTTGACATTAGTTGATCATAAATATTATTCTTTATATATTTTATTTCTTGGCTTTGGTGACCTGTAGAATAATTACTCTACCTCTTCTTTATATATATATATATATATATATATATTTTCTTGTACCGGAGGTCTATACGTTATATTTTGATTATAATATATACTGTTGGATATATATATATATATCTGTAATTGTGATTTGGTGATAATTAAATTTATATCCGAGTTAAAATTTAATATATTATTAAATTATTAAATAGTGTGTTGGATTTTTTGTTTTAAAATAAGTGTTTCAAACATGATTAAGTTGATCTTGTTATCTTTGTATAACAGATGGCTGAACTGAATATCGGTAATGTGAGTGCGCCAGTTGCGTAACTACCCCTGCATGCTACGTATGGAGAAAAACTTGAGAAGTTCAACGCGGTGGATTTTAAGAGGTGGCAACAAAAGATGTTGTTCTATCTGACAACCCTCAATTTGGCAAAATTTTTAACTGAGGAAGCTTCTTGAAGAAGGGGAAACGCATGTTACAACTCTAGCTTCAGTTAAAAGATGGAAGCACTCAGACTATCTGTACAAAAACTACATCCTCAATGGTTTGGACAACTCATTGTATAAGCTGTATAGTCCAATAAAGATAGCAAAAGAGCTGTGGGAGTCTTTGGATCAAAAATATAGACCTAAGGTTGCTAGCATAAAGAAATTTGTGGTCAGTAAATTTTTGGATTTTAAAATGTTGGACTCCAAGACCATGATCAATCAGGTCTAGGAATTTCAGTTGATCTTCCATGAGATTGTTGCCAAAGGAATGGTGTTAAGCGAGTCATTTCAAGTGGTCGCGTTGATTGAAAACTACCACTTTCATGGAATGATTTTAGGAATTATGTCAAGGATAAGTGAAAATAGATGAGTTTGGAAGACCTGATTGTTCGATTGAGAATTGGAAAAGATAGTCGGGGTTCAGAGAAACGAGCCAAGGCTCAGAATATGGGAGCCAAGGCTCAGAATATGAAAGCTAAAGCAAATGTCATAGAACATGAAAAAAAGATCAACAAAAGGAAACATGTTGGCTTAAGTTCTTCCCATGGAAACAAATGTACGACTGTAAAGAAGTTCATGGGAACTTGCTTTGTTTGTAATAAGCAAGGACATCATGCCAAAGATTGCCGTCATAATCAAAACTAGAACAAGAAAAAGAAAGCTTAAGCCAACTTAGTTGATGATAATGAGATTAAGCTTGTCACAGTGGTGTCGGAAGTGAACTTGGTAAAAAACCTGAAGACCTGGTGGGTTGACACCGATGTTACTTGCCATGTATGTTCTTATAGGAAAAGTTTCATTGAGTACAAAGAAGCTGCTCTGGATGAGTAATTATTTATGGGAAACTCTTCAGCCTGAAAAGTTCTCGGCCATGGGAAAGTGGTATTAAAGATGACCTACAAAAAAGAACTAATCTTGAATAATGTTGTTCATGCTCTTGAAATCCCTAAGAACTTAGTGTCTAGCTCATTGTTGAGCAAAAACGGATTTAGGTTAGTTTTTGAATCTAATAAGTTTGTACCTTCCAAATCTGGAATGTTTGTAGGGAAGAGTTATCTTTATAATGGGCTTTTTAAGCTCAACACAATGACTATTATATCTAAGAACAAGAATGGTAATAAAGCAAGCTCTTTTTCTGCATATTTGCTTGAGTCTTCTAACCTATGGATGGCATGGTAGGTTAGGTCATGTAAACTTTAAGGCCTTGCAAAGAATAAGCAATTTGGATTTGCTTCCAAAAATTTGGATTGACAAAAATTACAAGTGCGAGACTTGTATCGAATCCAAATTTGCAAAAGCTCCTTTTAACTTTAAAGAAAGAAAGAGCAAACCTTTAGATTTAATTCACACAAATATCTGTGACTTAAAGGTCATGCAAACTAGAGGTGTAAAAATTATTTTATTACTTTTATTGATGATTGCATGAAATATTGTTATATCTATTTGCTACGAAGCAAAGACAAGGCTTTAGAAGCTTTTAAGCTCTTTAAAATCGAGGTTGAAAATCAATTAAGCAAGAAAATTAAGGAGATAAGGAGTAATCGGGGTGGTGAATATGATGCATCGTTCAATGAGTTCTGCACAGAACATGAAATTATCCATCAAACCACTGCTCCTTATTTGGCTCAACAAAATGTTATTGTGGAGTGCAAAAATTGTACATTGAAAGATATGATGAATGGTTGGTTGATTAGTTTGGGGCTACCTCATAACTTATGGGGGGTAGCCATTTTAACAACAATTTATATTTTAAATAAAATACCTCATAAGAAATCGGATAAGACACTATATGAGTTATGGAAAGGTCAAAAACCTTCTTATAATTACATGAAAGTGTGGGGGTGACTTGTTAAGGTAGCAATTCCTCCACCTTAAAAGGTGAAGATCAGACCTAAGACTGAGATTATGTATTCATTGGATATGCAAATAATAGTGCAGCTTATCATTTTCTTGTGTATAAGTCAGACATTCCTAACATTCATGTTAATACAGTTATTGAGTCAATGAATGCTTTGTCTTTTGAAAATGTATTTCCATACAAGGAAACACAAGAAAATGAAACTACTACAAGAACTCATGAGGATTCGAGTAGTGATCCACAAGAGAAAGAGGAGGAACAAGTTAAACCTCAAATAAGTAAACGGGCTAAAGTACCAACTACATACGGTCTGGATTTTCTAACTTATTTGATAGAAAATGAACCTCAGACTTTTAAAGAGGCTATGTCATCTCCAAAAGCACCATTTTGGAAAGAGGCTATTAATAGTGAAATAGAATCCATCATGCAAAATCATACATGGGAATTAGTGGATCTTCCTCACGGGCATAAGCTTTTGGGATCCAAATAGATATTTAAGAGGAACATGAAGGTAGATGGATTTGTAGATAAGTATAAAGCTTAACTTGTAATTAAGGGCTAAAAACAAAAGGAACGGCTTGATTACTTCGAGATGTACTCACCGGTTACGAGAATAACATCTATTCGAATGTTAATATCTATAATAGCTCTTAGCAATCTCGAGACACACCAAAAGAAAGTTACGACAGGTTTCCTGAATAAAGAGTTAGATGGAGAAATCTATATAGAGCAACCTAAAGGGTTTAAGGTTCTGGGACAAGAAAGAAAAGCGTGCAAGCTTGTTAAACCATTATATGGTTTAAAACAAGCACTAAAACAAATGGCATCATAAATTTAACAATACGATGTTGCCAAACTGGTTTCATATTAATTAATGCGATAAATGTGTATACATAAAAAACATACATGAGGGGTATGCCATTGTTTGTCTGTATGTAGACGACATGCTAATCATAGGCAGTAATAGTGAGATAATTAGAGCCATCACAGCGTGGTTGACAAGTAAATTTGACATGAAAGATATGGGTTTAGCAGATGTGATTTTAGGAATTAAAATTTCTAAATCAAAGGATTGTTTGCTGTTGACTTATGATCATTATATGAATAGTATCCTTGAGGAATTCAATAAGAATGACACCAATGTGGCTAAAACACCCATAGATGTTAATTTACATCTAATGAAAAATACTGGTGATGCGATATCTCAAGTAGATATTTGCTAATAATTGGTAGTCTAATGTATCTTATGAACTGCACAAGATCAGATATAGTCTACTTTGTAAGTAAACTGAGTAGATACACAAATATCCTAGATATGATCATTGGAAGACCATTATGAGGGTACTAAGATATTTGCAATATACCTGAAATTACAAACTACATTATATGATATATTCAGCTGTACTTGAAGGATACAGTGATGCAAATTGGATATCGGATACTGAAGACTCAAAATCCACCAGCAGATATGTCTTTACTATAGGAAGAGTTGCAGTATCATGGAAATCTTCTAAGCAAACATGTATAGCCAGATCCACTATGGAATCTAAATTCATAGCTTTAGATAAAGCAGGGGAAGAAGTGGCATGGCTTTAACACTTCTTAGAAGATATTCCAGGTTGGCCAAAACCTGTGCCGGTAATATGTATACATTACAACTGCCAATCTGTAATTGGTAGGGCATAAAATAATTTGTATACCGGTAAGTCTCGAAACATTCATCGAAGACATAATACAATAAGACAGATGCTTTTAAATGGAATTATCTCTATTGATTATGTGAAGTCAAGGGATAACATCGTGGATCTGTTTACAAAAGGCTTAACAAGAGAGCAAGTCTTTAAATCATTAAAGGGAATGGGACTTGAGCCTACAAAATAGAAGTTACATAATGGAAACCCAACCTAGTTGATTATAGATCCCAAGATCTAGGTTCAAAAGGATAATTAAACTATGTTAACTTAGTGAGAGCACTGAAAGAGTTAAACACTCTTATCGATTCCTATGATGAATCAGTGCTGCTTGTAAAATAGTTATGTTAAACTATGCTTTTAATGATTCTTATAGCTTGAAAAGATCAAGTGGGGTATGGCAGGATACCCTTAATAAGAAATCCCTTATGTAAGTGTGAAACATGGTCATTTCTATGAGAATTGATAAGGCTAAATTCTCTAGAGCACTCTCTAAAATTAGGATATGTTGGGGGCCAAAATGAACATAACCATGAGAACTAAAGATGTTCGAAGAGGGATTATATGACACCTATTGTCTGGGTTTACATGAAAGGTTGAATAGTTCAAGACATTAAGTTCACTAGTTAGCTAAGTAAATCTGATAATTGTGGCTATGGAAGGTTCAAGATCAAAAGCTACCTATCCAAATGCAATAACTTCTTAAAGGTGTTCTCTCTCATTTCGAGTCAATTTATCATTTTAATCAGACAATTTCCATTCATGTGGGGGATTATTGGATATCAATAACATTTTAATAGTGTATAAATATGAAATACATATATCTATACGAAGTTGTTCATGTGATATATGCATCGAGAGACACTGTGTAAGTTTAATTTACACGATTGATATCTGAGGTGAATGAGAAATTATTCTAAAATTGCATGCTTGAAGAGGAAGAAACTGTTAACTTGTCGTCTGATAAAATAATTCCATAACAGTTCAAGCATTAATTTTTCCAAACCAATATTTAGTATTGAAATGTATCTTGGTTTGAAATTAATTTAATTTAATGATAGAAATGTACCTTTTATGGCTTTAATGCCTTGGTCTTAAAACTGTTGCAATTTATTTTCTTTTTAATGATGGAAATGTAGGTTTTTTTGCTTTAAAAGGCCATGGTATGAAACTGGTGGAAAAAAAGAGAGAAAGAAACAATCATTTTAACAAGCTGATTGAGCAAAGAAAAAAATGAGGCTTTCATCAACTTGTAACAGTGTGTGTTGTGTCATTTTTGAGAAAGAAAATCGAATTATTCTTTTGGTTAGTTGTGTTCCTGCTTGAAAGTGCTATCAACTGGTAACGAGGTCAAGGAGACCTGTGAGACGTATTGCAGAATCTGTCGAGCACATTTGGGTAAGCAATAAATGTTTTAAGGTCAAAGGTTATAAACCTTAACTTGATCAAATAAAATTCGTTTTTTGAATTTTATAACATATTTTTTTGTAATTTCATTTGTAATTTTTATATTGTCTAACCAGTTTATGTGTTTCACAGTAATTTCAATATTTTAGAAACAAAGTTTCCAACATATAAGCAATTGAAATCCTATAGGGGTGCAGACCAGACATGAAATGCTGTGGTATACATACTCTTTATAGTCATTGAGTTATCACAAATTTAAAAATCACGATAAAACATATAATTACAGATTTCAACTTGAGTAAATTTATTAATAAAAAATAACTTTTTTGACATATAACTACTATTAAAAGTTATCTTTTTTTGTAAGATTGTTTAATTTAAAATTTGAAGACATTATTTTATGGATACCTTAGTTCAAGCATAACTTATAATGTGAAGGTTAATATGGTATTTGGGATGTTAAATTCCGTTGTTATCATGTTGATATTATTTTATTTCAATGTTATTAAGGTTTTTTTTTTATTTATCATAATAGAAATAAAAGAACATTTAATGAAGCTGTTTAACATCATAATTAACAGAGCTTATGGTCATTTTACCAAAAATAACTTTGAAAAACTTGTGGAGAGTAGGTTCCATACATACAATTTTTTTATTTTATTTTTTAAGATAGTTCAAAAATAAAAAATAAAAGTATCGTATGGAAGTTTTTATTAAGATACCCTCTTTATTCGATCCTATGAAAGGTAGGTGAAGTTTTGATTAGAATACCCTCTTTATTCAATTTATTGTAGGATAGGCAAAGCTTTGATTAAGAGACCCTCTTCATTCGATCTTATAAAGGGTAGGTAGAGTTTTAAGTAAAATACCCTATTCATTTGAACTCGTGTAGCGTAGGCAAAGTTTTAAGAAAAATGGCCTTTTCATGCTATACCATGTAGGGTATGTGGAACAAGCTGACCTCTTCACGTAATGCTGTGTAAGGTAGGTGAAAATGGCTTTTGAAAGCCCAAAAGTAGATGATGGCTTCGGCCTAATCAAAATTGGCACCAAACCCAAGAGTAGCTGATGGCTTTGTCCCTGTCAAAATTAGCACCAAGCCCAAAAGTAGATAATGGCTTTCCTAATCGAAATCGACATAAGCCCAAGAGTAGCTAATGGCTTTGTCCTTGTTAAATTGGCACTAAGCCTAAAAGTAGATGATGGTTTTGGCTTAATCAAAATTAGCACCAAGCTCAAGAGAAGTTGATGGCTTTATCATTGACAAAATCAACATTAAGCCCAAAAGTCAATGATGGCTTTGGCCTAATTGAAATTGGCACCATAAAATGAAAGCCCAAAACTAGATTAATGGCTTCAGTCTAATCGAAATTAGCACCATAAAATGGAAGCCTAAAAGTAGGTGATGACTCTTTCCCTTCAAAATTGGCACCAAAATGAAAGCCCAAGAGTAGATGATGGCTTTGTCCTTTCAAAATTGGCACATAAAATAAAGAGCCTGAGAGTAGTGAATGGCCTCAACCCAATCAAAATTGGCATATAAATGTGAAAACCTGAGGTAGTTGGTTAAGTAGAACCTAAGATAGTTGGCCTATATATATATATATATTTAAACAAAAGGCGAGATTCCTTACATGAATGCCTTATCTGCAACAAGGCTCATTACAGCGTGAACGAAATTATGTTTATTTGATCTTTATCCTGCTCCTATTCTCAGTAACGAACAAAGAAAGGTAGCTATAAGCACCTAATATGGTCTGGGCCCCTCTTTCTAGTAGTCACATTTATCCAAAACCTAGAATATTATTGCCACCTTGATAGAGGTTGACCTTTTTTAGGTAGTTTGCACATTTTTGTAATTTATTTTGTTGCACATAGATGGCCGTATTAATACATGACAGAAAAAATGCTATTTGAAGATTAATCCCAGATAAAAGGATGAATATTCAAAATGAAAATTATGTTTTTAAATATTATTTTACCAAATTTCAAAAATCTTTTCTGTAGATGTTATCATGGTCAAATTTTTCATTTTTATGAATTTTTTTGGATTTTTTTAAAAAACTAGAAAAATTGACCGTCATATATTTTTACCAATACCTATGCAGTATTTATGTTAATATGCATTCCAAAAATAAAAATATATTGAAGAAAAATATATACTAGCATTTTATATGACGATGTGTCAAATAGTCAATTTTACAATTTTACAGATTATTTTTGAATTTTTCAAAGTATCACGAATATTTCACTCGTGAATATTTTTTAGTAAAGATTTATGCTTGGTTTTAGATTTTTACCTTTACAATTTTTTAATTTTAATGAATATTTTGGATAACATTTTGTATTTAACTCATTTTATAAGTTTCAATGTATTTTTCTTTAATTTTTCTCAATTCCAAAATACGAACTTTCCTTTATCTGTAAAAATTTTGGTAAAATTTTCTCAAGTTTTGAACTTCAAAAATTCTTTAAATGTTCTCATTAAATTATCATAAAATCAGTTTTTAAAAATTCCAATCCATTTTATAGATTTTTCTCGTTTCTAAAATACAAAGTTTCAACTTTGTATTTTTTTGGGAGGATTTTTTTCAAGTTTATAATTTTTAAAATTCACCAAATATTTTTATTAAAATCATACTAAATCAGTTTTTGAAAATTCAATTAATTTTATGGGTTTTGAATTATTCAATTTTTCTTCATAAAGATTTTTCTCATAAAATTTTACGAGTTCGGGTATTAATCATTCAATTGGATGATCTTATCTTAATCATCATTAGAGAGATTTTTTTATATGAGAATTAGTACATATCTATTTAATGCTAATTAGAACTTCCCATGATTTTATTTGTTAAAAATCAAATCAAACGAAAAAAAAAAGATGTTAATTTCTAGCGAAATATTGGCTGATTCTCCCCCTTATAAATAGGGGGAAAGCTTCAATAGATGGCTATTGGTTCTCCAAGCAAAAAACACTAGCTTTTTTTCTTTTTTTTTTTTTTCTGTTTTAAGTTTTAAAGCTTTAAGGTAGATTTCTTTTTAAAATTTCTAGCTTTTGTTCATTTTCTTCTTTATGGTAAGCCAAAATCATGTTTTAACTTATGAACTTTGGTTCATGTTAAAAGGAAAACATCATAGTCATGATCCATTTTTTTTATTTTAATAGCTCTATTTCATATTTCTTACTAATAGCTTGTTTTTCTTACATCTCTATGTCGTTATTGGTGTGTTGATGTTGTTGTTGATATGGTGTTAGTTTTAACATATGTATTTGATCATATGGATTATATTTTCCTTGGTATTTTCCTAGTAATATGCTAGAAAAACTTATTTATATGTGCTTTATGATTTCTTATGTGATGGTATTGATTTATGCTTAATAAAGCTTGAATATGTAAATCTCAAAGTTAGAAAAATTTTGTTTGATGGAATACCTATGTTGGCTAAATCTATGTGCATGTATGTATGTTGACATTTTTATTTATTTTATTTTTATTTTTTTCACTATTCAAAAAATATAGAAAGTCTAGAGACTAATTTGTAAAAAAAATGAAAAATAAGAAATTTTGTTTAGCCTCTATATGCTTGATTGAAGCATACATGTACCTTTAGGGGTATATTTTGTACAATTTATCAAGTGGAAATAAATTTTTTATTTTTGAGGTCTTTTTATAATTTTAAAAAGTTTAAGGTCTTTTTTGTAAATATTGAAAAATTTATTCTAGGGTAAACGAAGATGGTTGAACATTGATTGTAAATTTTATGTGATTATTTTATTTTATTTGATGCTAGATTTTATTATTTAATTATGTAGGGCTAATTTCCAAATTTAGAAAAGTTTAGGGATCGTTAAAAAAATCCTAGTATTTTAGTTCAAAATGGTCATCCATAACATAAAATCATTCATTTAGAATATTTTAGCATTTTACTGCTTCTTCGATGGGGTGTTAAAAATATTAAAATTTTTTGTATTCTTTCGGTTCCCTGTTAGGGTACAAAATGCAAGCTTTGAAAAATTTATAGACTAAATTGTATTTCAAAATTTTTAGTTGTATTTTTGCATTGTAGGTTACTTTAAGATCTAAATTATTCATTTAGTGTATTTTGGGCATTTTAAAAGATATTTTTAGCCTTTTTAACCAATTCGAGATTAATATGTAATCATGAGAAATTTAGGGACCTATTAGCAATTTTTGTACTTTAAGTTATATTTTTCATCTAAATTACCTATTTAGGGTAAAAATCATCATTACTTATCTTTTCATGTCCTTTAAGATTGTCGGGATACTTTTATGTTGAAGGTATATCCTAAGGGCATTTTGGTAATTTTAATAGAACCAAGTCCAACGTAGTCATCAGGATGCTTTTACACCAAAAGTGTATATTTAGGATACATTCACCTTTCTATGGTCATTTTCAAGTGTTTTAGGGTTATTGGGATACTTTTATGTTGAAGATATATCCAAGGGTATTTTTGGTAATTTTACATTAAAACCAAGTCATATGTGATTACTATGATACTTTCATGTTTAAGGTACACATTAGAGATAGGTTCGTTCTTTTAGATTATTTCTAGGTCTCAGGATATCCTATTATTGTTTTTAATAAAATCAAAATTTTATAAAAAATGAAGGCAATGTCTCTGAGTTAAAGTACGTGGAATTTCTCCTAGAATAAGAGATGGGTTCATCTGATTATTTTAACAACAAGATATCCTTTTCAAAGTGAAAAGTGAGACTTTTATAGATTTTGAAAAAATAAAACCTTTTGCATTCCTTTGGTCTTTCAACGGGCTATAAAATATATTTTGATTTTTAAAACCATTTGTGTTCCTTTAGTTTTTCGCTAGGGTACAAAAAGGAATGATAAAAAACTTTTGTGTTCCACTAGTCCTCTATTGGGGTACGTAAGAGATTTTAATTTTTAAAATTTTCAAAAACGTGATTTTCGCAATACTGAATATTATTTTGGGAATTACAATTAAATGCCACATGTTGAAACCGGATAAAAATCAAAATTTGAGTAACACATGATTAATAAGGTACAGATTTCTAGGACAAGAAGTTTGATCGTTACTTATGATTGTAACTATCTCTCGAACCTTTTATATAATCTCTGGTATGATCGTATTTTTTAAGGTTTCGTAACCTTTAAAAAACAAATTCTGTTAGTGACTAATCTTCCATAGCCTAAATAGATTAGTGGCGACTCCAGGTCGAATAAGAGATACACTCGACCACCTAGTCCCTGGAGATGAATATTAATAACGATATGACCCATAGAATTAGGAGAATATAGAATAGAGATATATCAATAAATATAAGAACGAGGGCCATTTAAGTCGTGCTTGGTTAGGATTTGTATCTGGGCCATGTTTTGACATATTCCCTACCAATTTGTCATAGTAAAGAAGGTGCAAAGTATTGACGAATAGCGTGGTGGTTTCTTTTATGGTTAGTAAGGATTGAACCTAAAAGGCTGTATCCTTTCATTCTAGGCATATTTCTAAAAAGATTGTGGTTTTTTTTTTTCCATGTTTTGAAAGGATTGGTTATCCGGTACCCAATCAGCCATATGCTTGTACTACTATAGAAACACATTTGCCAGATCCGTCTGACATTGAATCTGAGTATGATTGAAGTCATTATACCACCATATTATTGACCTCGATAGGCTCTCTTAGAAGCAACAAATGAGGGGCTTGTCATTATGTGCGTGTTTGACCATTTTTCGGATAAACATCTTAATATGAGCTTGGGTCAATAAGGTGCCTTCGTACTTTTTGAATTCAAGCATCTTGAACTTCAACAGGATGACCATGTCCAAAACCAAATTGAGGTTTTCTACATCGACATTGCTATAGAGCTTAGCCTCTTTTATGGCCTTAAGCCTTCTTTCAAAAAGCCATAATTTTCTTTTTTCAGCCTTGGCTTTGGTCTATTTGTTATCTTTCTGTTTAAGCTTTTTTTTTTTGTTGAGATCAAGATCTATGGAGTCTTCTTTCGAGATGACTATTCTTATATCTGCCCTTTGTAAGAAGGCATTAAGGTTAAAATGGATTGTCAGTGCTAGATCATTTATATGTATGTTTTGAGCATTCATTGGTTGAGTATTTTGGGCATTCGCTGTCTGTGTGTTTTGAGGATTTGCTAGTTATGTGTTTTGGACATTTAGCAGTGTATGTTTTGGCTATTCATCGATTGCTTTTCAACTTGCACTTTTCTGAATCCTCTGACAGAAGCATCAGTAATGATTTTGGGGTTCTGATAGACAATTTTCATCAACCTTGCAATTTGCATTAGCATCTTTTCCTGTCATTTTGTCATGACCTCTTGAGCCTTAAGATGGCTCATTTCGAACTTCTCTAGCCTTGCTAGGTGTTCTTTTGCTATACTTCTTGCTTTATACCATGTGTTAAATCGGTGCATTGGTGGTTGCTTTATTAGTTTCCCTGGATTTGCAATATTGTAACCTTAAATTCCAAGTTTCTTTAAGTTAAAGTATGAATTGGTAATATTAATGAATGTGTAAATATGTAAGTATGTGTATATGTATGTGCATGTAAAATGTTTTCACATATAAATAACATGTCATGTGTTTATAGGAACATTTGTTTTAACAAAAGGCTCTAGACTTAAAAATTTTCATTAGCTTTGGAAAAAACTACACATTACTGATCATATAGGGGTTACATCTAAGGATGGACCTAACTTGCTTGTATTATTTCCAAGCTTTTTCTAAAAACTAGAGTACAACATGTCTATATTCCCCTATGAGATTGACCTATCTCTTCAGGACCTTAATTCTCTACACCATCTTCCTTACTTGGATCATGGCTGAGTGGATTTGTTTAGTAAGGTGGTCAATGTACATTTGACATCCTATACACTAGGCTTTCCACCTCTTGCTCTTGTTTTTGGCCCTCCATAAATCTTCCTTCAAGTTAGCCTTCATTTCTTGATAAGCTTGCATCCACATGTGGAAGTTTTCCCCTTGCTGATAAAACTCTTGTCTTACATTCTAAATAGTTGCTCGAAGGGCTTCCTTTTCTTCTAGCAAGTGGGATACTTCGCATTATTCTTCTCTTAGGGAGATTCTGAGTTGCTCATTTTCTTCGATGGATCTCTTTAGTTGGGCACGAGTGCCAGCATGTCTTTTCTTGTCTTATTCAAAGGCGACTTTCCTTTCTTCTCCTCTACAACTTTGGTTTTTCACAAGTCTATTTTATGAAAAAGTTTCTCCATCTCCTCGACTATTCAACTCAAAGACCTACTTAAGCTCCATGATAACTCAATAAGCTTCATTTTCTTATTTTGTTCAATCCAATCCTTTTTCATCCATTCATATCCTTCTTTCTTGGACTTAGGTTTCCTTTCTAAGGTCTTGAAAGACATGTTCAGGAAAATGACTTATTCTTGGGGTGCTCGATGTTCATCATGCATCTCTTTCAAAGCTATTTCAAATTCAAGTCACATTAGATTGATCCATCATGGAAGGCATGGGAACTTTAGGTTGAATGGCCATTAGTGGAATTGTCCTATCCAAAGTGACAATAATAGCATCCTGTCCTCTACTCATTCTTCATGCTTTATATCTTGGAGTCATTTTATCCATATAATTTTCTAATCTAGAATTAAACCTTTCTATCCACATCGATGCACCCAAAATCAAGTCGCCTCTATATCCTTCTCCCACATATTCCATATCCAGAGTTGATAATAGTTAGTCATTGGAATGAACTATTCAGAGCCAAACTATCATCCGACCAGGAGAAGGGCATAACTAATCGTTCCTTATAGCTCTATCAACTGAACAAAATTTTTATTGCCACATCAGTAAAGAGCGAACTTAGTTGCAAACCATGGCACCCTCAAAGTAACATCCTTCATTGTCAAAACATTAAGATCTTTGACCCATTGATCTTTGGTCACAAGCTTGAGCCATCTTTTTGCTAAGAATTCCTGGGAAGAATGAAACCAATGAAACATAATTTATTTCTTTTCTTCTTCCTAAAAAGTGTCTTCTGGCCTACATAAATAATAATTGTAAGCTTTCTTGGAATCTTCCACCACTATCTTTCGACACAAATTCAATGATCTAATTGTTTCCAGAAGAATAATTGGTACTAGGTGAGCACCTTTACTTAGGCGGTAGAAGAAGTCGAACAACATCATTTCAACATGCCCCAAGGTTATAAAAAACAAGACTAACCTATAAATAGCAAAGATAAAAACGTCTATTCCCTTTTTTTTAGCTATCTAATTTTTTCAATAGTTGTTTCCCTTCTATAATCTTGGCCTAACTGCTATTACACCTAAGTGGCTTATGCTTTTTGTAATATACCCATCCTAGCTTAATGGTCTCCATCCCTGGCAAAGCTGAATTTTCTTCTATTATTGGCATCAATTTCTTCTTATTGAAGGTAAAGTATTTATAAGAAGGATCCTAAAACTCTGTGATAGCTCATGTCAAGGGTTCTTCTACTTGCACCAAAGCAAAAGGGCTAAATGGCCATACTTCTAAATAAATTGATTCTAGTTTTGATTGGGTCAATGATTGCTTACATCAATCAAACTAGTTAAATCATTTTGCCACAAATCTAAGTAGACTATTTTGGGCAACATCAAACAGAAGTCTCTCAATAAATAGTCCCCATGATTGATTTATTTATTTTCTTAATACTGACGAACCTCTTGATACTTATTATAGAAGATCTATGTAGGTCTTGCCATTTGTTTTAGAAAATTAACTCGATTGGTGCATAGATTTTAAAGCAAACATTCCTAAAAGAGATGATGCATGAAAGGAAAAAAAAAACAATAATGCGAGTTGGTAATCTTATTATGAAAATAAATTGCATAAAATCATAAAAAAATTTGAACATATATGTACAAGACATTAGATAATAAAACAATATGAAAATAAATAAACAAGAAATGAACAAGAATATAAACAAAAGGTTGGAAGCGTTCTTTCATATGTCCTAAATTAAAGTAGCCCTTAAGATCAAGTATAACTTTACCTTGGTGAGGCCCCTAAGGCTTTTTATATGAAGGTCGGGTTATGACTTCTAAATAAGTTCCCGAATAGGTCCTTTAGTCTGGAAAGAACAAATAAGGCACCTCGATCCTTAACCATTGCAGGTATTGGTGGAGTAGGTTTGATTCGAATAGGAGTATTTTCCAGGCCTATACGAGTGTCGACACCCCTTGAGCGTTTAGGTATTTTACACCTGGTAAGTTTTCTAGATGCATTATTTTTTTTGAGCTGATTCTTTAAGTAATCTAGAGCACAAACGTGAGAGGGGGTAATGTCACCTGGCGAAAAATTATTTTAAGGAGGTCAAGAAGGCCTAGGGATCATATTAAAGGTAAATGCAAAAATGTGGCATCAAATAACGTAGTTCAAGGTGTCCAGGGACAAAATATATGAGAAAATTCATAATTTTACTTGAATGTAATTGATACATGGTTCTCATGTATCGATACAATGCTCCAACGATCCAAAAATTTGAAATAGCCTCATTTGTATCGATACAACATGTAGATGTATCAATACATGAGCCTCTGTATCGATACAGGACCTCATGTATCGATACTAGGCTATCCCAAGACCGAAACATGTATTCTATAAAGAAATGTATCGATACATATCAACATGTATCAATACAGTGGTTCATAGTATCGATACAGTGGTTCATAGTATCAATACAATGATCATTGTATCGATACGACGTTCATTTTATTGATACACTTAAGGTTTTTAGACCAAATGTATCGATAGATTCTACAATGTATCGATGCATACAGGCCATTTTCATAGTCTGGGCATTTTTGACTTATCCTCTATTGATCCAAAACTCGATATTAACTCATTTCTTTGCATCAGGAAAGATTAAAACCCATATCAAATTACGAATTTAGACTTTTGAATTAATCAAAACATTTCTTTTGAAGTCTAAATTGGATCAAAAAGGTCAATATCACATGATCACCCTATTCCCTAGTTTGTTGACCAAGATCACCATCAGCCACCCTATTTGTTGGAAAATCATTTCAGCATTTAAACCAATCACCCTATGCCCATCACATTGGCAGCAAGTTGCTCCCTACAGCCACTCTATAGCCACCATTCTGACATCACTTTGTCTTTTTTGAGAAATGACTAAAAAACACTCCAAATTGGCTCCAAAATGCTAGTATAAATAGATCACTTATATCTCAGCTAAAAATGATTAGATTCCAGCTCATTTTCAGCTTTAAAAATTGATTCCCAAATCAAGAAAACCAAATCCTATAGTTCTTCACTCACTACCCAAAAATAGCCCTAAAACACTTACTCCCAACCATTACACATTCTAAAAATCACCCTTATCCATACCAAAACCAAAACCTGATTATTTTTCTCTTTTTCTTAGTTATTAACAAGAAGGAAAAGAGGAAAATTCAAGCTTTCTCTACTTCTCCAATTATTTGGCCAAAAAGTGAAGTTTTGTTGGTATAACTTCTCACCTTATCACTTTTACTTTTTGTTTTTTAGCATCTTCATCATTCTAGTGAGCTCTAAATGTTTTCATCACCCTCTTAGGATTATCATGCATTATTGTGGCTTTAGGTTGTGGTAGTTTAAGATTTGGATGCCTTAATGCCCCTTTGATGTGCAAAATGCCTCATTTCATCCTCATTAGTTT
>JBBYHK010477445.1:0-18587 GCA_038382065.1 Adansonia grandidieri | reverse complement strand
TTTCAATTTAAATTGGTATTGGATTTTTAAAAATGGAAAACCCAACTAATTATCTCTAAAAACACTTTAGACTTTTTAAGTAATCTAATGTTCTCAAGAACCTTGACAATCAAAAGCAAAAAGAAAAAAATCCAATGGTAAAAAGAAATGTGAACTTGGGATAAACCAGAATTGAGAACTTGAGATGTGGGCTAAAATAGAAAGGAAAAAAAAAACATGCATTTGTAGAGTTATGAAGGGGAATGAGAGAATTGGGCTACAGGTTTTACTTGGTTCCTTGGTGATTGTTTCTTCCTTTCTTGAAAGAAATTTTAAAAGTATAGGCTTTGATAAATTGAAATCAAATGCATTTGGGTTTCTTCTTTTTAGCAAAGCAATGCAAGAATAATGACAGGCCTTTTTTTTCTTCTTGCTCCGTTTCATAACTTCTGCTAAAACCAAACAAAGACTAGCTTAAATGTTAATCGAAAGACACTTATTAACATTTAGAAAACGGGGCATGAATAAGGGTCGAGAAAAGGGGCAGAGGATTTGCTTTCTATAATTATTAGTTTTGGCTAAAAATAATTTTAATTTTTTAATTATACATTTATGTTTTAATAATTTATCAAACAAATATATTATATATTTATCTTTTAACTATTGGTTAAGTTCAACTTATTAATTTTAAAAAATTTCATTTTTTTGGATATCATTTATAATAGTATATCACTTTCAGATACAGATAAGTTGCCAATTTTAGGTGGTCATCTAATACAAGCATTTACGTAACAGCCATAACATTTATAACAAATATTAAATAAATAACATAAAAATGAATAATATAGTGTTTAAAGGCATAAAATTTTTAATTAAATTTAAAAATGACATCTAAATACGGAGAAATTATTAGATAGACCTTCCTACCACATCAGTTATGTTCTTTTCCAATAAGATTATAACACATAATATTTATTTTACATGTCATGTCTGATTAAGCATTTATTATAATCTCTTATATTTTTTATTGTGTTTAAAAAATCAAAAGGTGTTTAAAAATAAATAGAAGGTGAGTTAGCAGCATAAAAGAATGATGAAGAAGAACAAGATCATTATCGTATTCTCAAAAGGCATAGCATGCAATGATGGAAAAGAAAACTAAATTAGAGGTTGAATTGGTTGAACTCTTAATTACAAGTTGAACCACCCGATTCAACCATTTTAGGTTATAAAAATATTTAAAAAATAATTGTAAATAATTTCAAAAAACCAAAAAAAGAAGAAGGAAAATCCTAAGGAATGGAGTGGTTGATTGGTGGAGGGGAGAAATATGGCTAAAAAAATGTTCTGATACTCTGATAATGGCCAGATGGAAAAAATGTAGGTTAAATTAAAACAATTTGTTTAAAATTACAAGCCTTACTGGGTTAAAAAAATGAGTTTACTTTTGGGCTTTTTTGTTCAAGATTTAAGTTTAAAAATAATTTAAAAAATAAAATTAGGTTTTTTTTGCCCAAAGATAATAAAACATATGTTAAATGCAATTTAAATGATTCTTTTTCAATTTTTTTCATTTTTGATTCTTAATTTTTTAATAATTTTGAGTAATTTTCAATTTCTTCCATTCTTTACATGCTGATAAATCACCAGACCTATTAATTCTCAGTTCAATCAGTTGCTGGTCCAATCTAGTGTTCTCATAAATGATAGCATGTCTTTATATCTACAAGGGCTTGCTTATTCATGGACCCTAACAACCCCTGCCTCTCTTTAAATCTGACCCTCTCTTTGTTTTTTTTGTTAGAATCCCTTCTTCTGACCTTTTCTTCCTCTCTTTTTAGAAACACTTCTTCTAACTAACAACGTGAAATCCTTATTTTATTCACATTAAACCCCAAAATTTCAACTAATTAACAAAAAAATTGTCTTGGGATTTATTTGTTTTTCTTCTTTGATGTCACATTCAAACAAGGAATCGAGGGATATAACAGCAAATGTGATATTGAAAGGGATCTAGCTAACATGATAAGAAGAATATATCTAATAATTTCTCTTAGATAAGCCATCAACTTTTACTTAAAAATAAAATAAATCTTCAAATTCTTATTGTATGAAATTAATGTTATAAATTTTTATTATAATTGCAACCTTGACCATATAAAATATCTGATATTTTTGTTAAAACTTTCATATTTGGATGATTCAATTTATAAAAAATGCTTTATAAAATTTATTTGGATGACATGAATGACAAATATTTGAGAGAATGCTATTTTACTAGTCATGACAATTTCATTAATAAATTTTCAAACTTTAATGGAGATGATTACATGAAAAGTTCAGTTCATAACTTTAATTTTTACAATAAATGTTCAGAGGTTTATTTCCATTTTTTAAGTAAAATTTGAGGATTTATTTGATCATTATTCTCAAATCAAGTATAAATAGATCTATGTATGGCTGACCCTAAAGATCTGCATGATGGATATAATGCAAGTTTATGGTTTTATGCAATGTATAAAAGTCGCAATAACAACATAACTCTACAAGTACCAAATAAATAAATAAATAACTTTACATGAAATATAAAATTATCAAACTAACCCTACCCTGTACTACATGGCAGCATATCAGCGATAATTATATATATATGATTATATTATATATATATATATGATTATATTATGCACACCTGGTATTCCATGTACGGTAATTTGTTGGGGTGCTTCATGCTTTGAGTCATGTTTAACGGGGATTAAGTATTGATTTGATTGTTGATTATGTTAACCAATTTTCAAATCTTGATAATTTTAATTATCAAAATATTTCGGGATGTTTTAAAAAAAAAAATGCAAAGGTGTTATTTGTAGTTTAGTTAAAGTGAAATTGAATATATAGTGACATTAAAATGGACCAACAATTCAAGAAAATGAAAATTCTAGCATTTATTATAGACAAAATTTGATAATTATAATTCTAAGATAAATTACCGGATAATTCTAGAAAAATTAAGAAAATATCTGAAATTATTGATTCACAGTAGCAACTGGGGATCGACACTCTATTTCGTGCCCTAAATCTTGATTGAAATGTGGAGGTGTCGATCAACCAATTAAAGTGTCGATTGACCAGGCTTTGAAGTCGACTGACACTACATAGACTATTACTACATGCCTAACATGACATATTACTTTTAATAATTAAGGCATTATGTATCCAAAAGTTAACATTAGATGTTATTTCTTAAATGATGTCTGTAGAATAAATATTTTTCAAAGAAATTACAATGCATTACAATTATAAAATTATCAATGAATCAAAAGCATTATTTTTTAATTGATAATAATCAATATTTATTAAGAAAAGGATATTAACTGATTTTGTTGAGATCATCATATGTTATGCTCTTATTATTAAATAAGTCATAAGTTGAAATTTGAATAAACTTACGAAGTTCAAACTAATATTGTCAAGAATTTTAGTTTTTCTTCTAATTTTTATGTTAAAATATTGATATAAAATATATTTTAATATTTTAATAATATTTTGAAATTGGAATAATAAGTGCTCTATCCTTGTTATTTCCTTTCCCATAAAATCTCCATATGCAATCTTTAGCCTCATCTCATATACACAAATTAGAATTGACCTCGTTACGCTTCAAAACTTTATACTAAAATTTGGAACATGATTTTTATATTAACATATGATAGGTGCAATAAACAAATCCTTAAGTAAAATTAAAATTGAATTACTATAATTAATTATGCTAAATATTGGATAAATTAAGATATAACATGAAAAAACATTAAACTATGACACAACACCAAAAACAATATGAATATGAAACAATACATAAACATATCAAAATCCACATAAAATGAATTATTGACCATAAAAATTTATATAAATTTATGATACTTTAAACATACAAAAGCTAATGTAAATACAACACGAACATATAATTTTTCTTTAATTTTAATTATTATAACAAGTTACGCAAAATATAAGATAAATTGAAACATAACTTGAACATGGCACGAATATACAAATTTGTTCTAAATTGAAACATTATGATAATCTATGCAAAATAAGAGATGAAGTGAAACACGATATGAATACGCAAAAAAGAATTAAAAAATGACATTGTTGACACTTAATTTTGTTTGGGTCGTGTCTTTGATAGTCAAAAAATATCTGAGACCAAGAACTTAATGGTCGCCTGGTAAGGGTAAACTTCTTTCAAGTGGAATGAATGCTTTCAAGAGCGATTTGATCATATCTAAATGGCTATAAGGGTATGTGATAGAAAAATTGCTATTTTAAAGATTATAGAGAATAAATCTCGGATAAAAAATGAGTATCAAGTTAAAAAATATTAGCTTTCAACTTTACTTTTTTGAAATTTTGAAATTTACTTCTACAGATATTATCACGATCAAATTCTTCATTTTTAGAAATGTTCATAAATTTTGAAAAGTTGACTATTGTATTTTTTACCAATATCCATGCAGTATTTATGTCGATACTCACTTTGAAAAATAAAAAATATTCAAGGAAAATTTCATAGTGACATTTTTTACCATGAAGTATCGGGTTGTCAATTTTAGGACTTAAATTTGAATTTTTTACAATACCACCGGTATCATCTCGTGAAATGTTTTCTCATAAAAATTGTTCTGGGTTTCAAATTTTCATCTTTATTATTTTTGTAAATTAATATTTTGATTAATATGTTGAATTTTATTCATTTTTATAAAATTTGAACATATTTTTGAAATTTTTTCATTTTCAATATATAAAGTTTTCTACTTCATAAATTTTTTTTAGTGGGATTTTTGTAAGTTTATAATTTTTAAAATTCTTCAAATATTTTCATTATATTCATATTAAATCAGTTTTTTTAATTTATTTTATTTTATTTTATGAGTTTTGCATTTTTTTGATCAAAAAACAATTTTCTTTCAAAAATGTTTTTGCTTGTAAAATTTTATGAGTTTACAATTTTTAATTGCCTTCTTCTTGCACATAAAATTTTTCAAAAATTCCTTTTTGAATTTTATGTGGAAATTTTATTAATTTTATTTTTAATTAGCTAAATTTTATTTTTTATTTCATGGGCCTTAAAACCTACAACTGTCCTGATAAGCCCATTTCGACACGCTCAATGAGCTCATTTTTGTCTTTTTTTTAACAAAGTCTAAAAAGCCTTGGATTAAATTTTTAATTAAATTTCTTATGTGAAGTTATATTCTTAGAGTACACAATTTTTAATTTGTTACAATTTAGTCCCTATAATTTGTTCTTATTCAAATTAAATTCTTTCTCTATTGTGTCTCTATATAAAGATGTTATGCATGATCACACATGCAAAATGATAAAAATAATTAATTAAAGTCTATCAAAATTGAAAAAAATCTAAAACAGATAAATAAATGAATAAAAAAAAGAAGAAGAAAAGTCTAGAAATTGGTAGAAGCTCCATCCTTTGATCGATTGACTTCCTCTACTTATTGGTGATGCTTAATGGTTCTTCAACATAAAACACCAAAAAAATTCTAATAAAATAAAAAATTTCACATTTTTCTGCACTTTGAAAAATACTCAGAAGAATTTTAGTTTTTATTACTTTCATTCATTTTTCTTCCTTTTAATGAGCCAAAATCATGCTTGTGCTCATAGATTTTAATCCATGTTGAAAGGACAAGTATGATGGCGATGAACAAAGCTTATTAGTTTTGTTTTTTTATTTAATTTTTATTATTGATTATCATCATGATAATTCATTTTTGTTAGTAGAAATATTGTTATTTTCATGTATATATTTTTATGTTATTTTTCTTAATTTTTTTTGTTATTTATGTTGATTTATTCATTATTTATTACGTTTTTATGCATTTTTAAGCTCAATAATAATTATGGGGCGTATGTATATTAAACATTCATGAAAATATGTGATGGAAAACATCATTTTTCTTTGAAACACCATGTTGGCAAAAAATGATTAAGGCCTTTGGATAAATTTTATGCTTAATTTTATGGTATTATGTATTACTTTATTATATTTTAAAATTGTAAAAGCTTAAAAACAATTTTCCCAAGTTTTTAAAGGCTTTGGAAGGGTGATTCTGGGCTTTGCTGAATATGATCTTGATGATTTTATGATTCTTTGATTTTTTAGGCTATTTTGTAACTATAGAAAATATAGAGACATAAACTACAAAAGGGCAAAATATTTTCTATGGACATTCAAGCTTGGCTGAGTCATGTAGACACCTTTAGAAACATTTTCATGCTTATTCTAATATACATAAATATGTTTCACGCATTTTTTTTTATCATTTTGGGGTTATTTTGTAATTTTAAAAAGTTTAGGGACTTATTTGCAAAATTACAAAATTTTTATTCCTAGACCCTTAGTGTTTGGACAAATTGATTATGTAATTTTTTTGTATACATCTTATGTTGATTTGGATGTGGTTAATATTTGATTTAGTGTTTCATTTCATATAAGGACTAAATTGTAAAAATAAAAAGTTTTGTTTAAAAACCTATCATGCTTTGTTAAACCACTTGTAGACTTTTAAGATTGTCTTTCATGTGTATTTAACATGTTTCAACGTGCCTTTTTTATTTTTTGATCATTCTAAGGTGTTTTTCCAATTTTGAAAAATTTTAGGGACTAATATGTAAAACTTGAAAAACTGCTCTAAGGGCATAAGTGGTTGGCTTATGATTTTGACATAATTTCCATGATTTTTTGGATCAATTTTGTGTTTAATTATGTGTTTATTTTGTGTAAGGACTAGATTTCAAAGTTTAGGGATTATTTAGAAAATCTTGTATTTTAGAGTTAATGAAATATTTTTGACATTTTAAGAATATTTATAGCATTCTTTTGGTCTTCCGGAGGGGTGTAGAAAATATTAAAACATTTCATATTCTTTTGGTTTTTTGGTGGGGGTATTAAATGCAATTTTCAAAAATTAGGGACCTATTAGCAATTTCTGCATTTGAGGTCAATCTTGATATCTAAGTTACCCATAGAGGGTATAGTTGTCATTTCATATCATTTTTTAGTCTTTTAGGGTATCGAGATACTTTTATGTCAAAGTTATATGTTAAGGGCATTTTAGTAATTTATCCTAGAACCAAGTCCTTTATAGTCACCGAAATGCTTATATGTCGAAGGTGCATAAGGTTCATCTAGTAGAGTTGTCGAGTCCTTTGGACTTATGGGGATACTTCCATCTCAATAGTAGACCTTAGGGACATTTTAATAATTTATATTAGAACCAAGTCCTATGTAATCACCGGATATATTTCGAAGGCGTATGTAGGAATAGGCTCGTTTGTCTATAAAGTTATAAATTTTTTAGGGTACTGAGATACTTATAAGTTGAAGGTACACCTTAGAAAAATTTCATTAATTTATTTTAGAATCATGTCCTTTAGGGTCACCGAGACATTTTTATGTCAAAGGTGCACTTTAGAGGACATGTTGGTCATTTAGACTCTTTGAGTCAAGTTTAGTACTTTTTGTTTAAACAGAATCTTTGGGTGATTTTTATTTTTATTATTAATATTATTAATAAAACCAGAAATTTTACAAATTAAGGCAATGTCTCTGAGTTACAATAGTACAAGGATTTCTTTCAGTATATGAGAGGGATTATTTGAATTATTCTAATAAAAAGATATCCTATTTTAAAAAAATGGAAATCAGGATTTTTTTAAATTAAAATAAAAATAAAAATCTTTTGTAATCCTCTATCTCTCTAGCGAGGTCAAAAGATATTTTGATTTCCTAAAGCTTTTTGTATTCCATCGACTTTTTAGCAAGGTATGAAAAAGAATGATAAAAACTTTTGTATTCTTTTGATTCTCCAAAAGGGTGCGAAAGATATTTTGATTTTCAAAAATATTAAAAAACCAATTTCTTATATGGAGTAATAAATTTATTTTATGAAAATTTTGACATTTTGGAATTATAATTAAATATTCAATATTGAAATTGAATAAAAATCAAAATTTATGTTAACATATAGTTAATAGGTACTGATTGCCAGGCATCACGAGAAAGTCGATCCTTTATTGTATTTGTAACCAACACTCGGACCCCTTTATATGATTTCTGGTATGATTGCAAATCTGATGTTTTTTTAATGGTTTCGTAACCCTTGAAATATGAACTCTAATAGGTGACCAATCTCACCTAGCCAAAAGAGATTGGCGGAACCCCAAAATAAATGATCATTTTGTAAAGATTATTTAGGGTTAAGTCGAGTAAGTGATTCATCTCAACAAGTCAGTCTCCAAACATGAAAAATAAAGAATAATAAAATATTGTTGGTATGGCCTAAAAAAATAATGATATACAGATATATATATAGGTACGAATGGTACACCTGCATTTTCTTAAGTCAGGCTAGTTAGGATTCATATCTAGGCCATGTTAGGATAGCTTGGTGACTCCACTAGGGATAGGTTAAAGAGTCAAGCCTAAAATTAATCACATGTTAATTGATTTAGTTTCAACCAGTATTTTCAAAACAAATATTTATTATATTTTTTATTTATAAGGAAATTCGGGTATATATTGTTCATGTTTTTCACTAATCCTTTTGTTTCCTTTGCAGCATTATTTTTAAGGGAATTTAAAAAAGGGGTTTTTATTATTTTTTAAAAGAATCAAGTCATAAAAAGTAAGTTGTTCCCCCGCACACACTATGTACATGGATATGTATTAGATTCTCCTTCAGGTATATAGATGAGGCATAGGTACCTAATATTTTAAGATAAGGCAAAGTAACTATGCCTTCTGAGGTGTTAGCCTCTGTCAGGGCTAGTGAAAGGCATACGAAATGTAGATTTCCACACCTGCAGAAGGTGTTAACCTCATTACGGGCATGGAAGATACTCCCACACAAACCCAAAATGGGTAAGGATTAGGGTACCTTTTTAGTTTTTTCCAGACTCAAGAGCAATTTAAGAACCTGTTTAGATGTTCAACTTGAACTTCATGTAATGAACCATAAGGGCCTCACCTAGTTAGAGCCATACCCAATTCTAAAAGTTATTGAATTAGGTACATATAGGGGAACGCTTCTAACCTTTTACTCTTATAATTTGATTTTCTTGATATCAATAAGTATACATTGTGTTGTTATGATACATTTTATTATTTTTTGTCTTGATTTACTATATTGAGAAAAAATTTCTTGTAGCAATTTTTGGCGGTTGCTATTTCATTTCCATGACCCGAAAAATGGATCTCATGGATTCTTTCTTGAGCTAAAAAAACAGAAGAAGAAAAAAGTGAAAGAATAAAGATAGTACTAGGATTTTTCATTTTCAATTTTTGCATCACATCTATATTTCATGAAAATTTGTAAATCTATTCAAACATTTTTTCACATATTCATTTGTTTGTGTATTCATGCGTTTATAATTTTCATGTTGTGCTAAATTCATTTTATTTATTACATTTTAAGGACCAAGACATGGGTGATAATTTAAAGGGAAGAATCAACACATTAGAATCTATCCAAGAGGAATTTGGACATGAGGTTTGTGGAATGAAATTTTCACTTGCAAAATTGTTGGAAATTACTACTAACATTATTAAATAAGAGTGTCCAAAAAAAGCATCTTCATCTATGTTAGGTTAATTGGCCACAAGTCTAACAACTTAGTTGGAAGCACGATTTAGCACTTTGGAAAAAAATTATCGAGGTAGTCAGATGAGATGTACAAGAAATAAATGGACAACTTTTAGAGTTGATAGAAAAGATTAGGGACTGAAATCAAAGCAGAATGGATTGCCTACAGGAGTCATCGTCATGTTGCCTTTAACCTAATTCTATACATCGATAATTCGAAAGTTGAATCAAGCATATCATTAGGGGAGGACTCTAATTTAGGGCCTATTCAGATAGCAAAAAAGAATATGCATAAACTCCCATCATTGCAGAGCAAACCAAACCCTCATCAACATTTTATCAATCCCTAATCACCCTTAGACTTTGGTTCAAGCAAGAAATCACAAGGAAATAAAAAAAAATTCGATTTAATTCAATCTCATTAACTTAAAGGGATCTATACCCTCATTTGCTTTAAAGTCAAATAATTGCACCTATTTATATTAAATTGCATGAAATCTTATATAAAAAAGGGTATAATCCTCAAGCCTACTATGAGTGCCATGCTAGAGTCCGGAGGCACTCTACTAAAGACTATACTTAGTTTAAAAATAAGGTGGAACATTTTATGAAAGCATGATCATTAAGATTTGAAATAGGAATCAGATTAGAGAGAATTAACAGCCAAGTTATTTGCAAACCACTTACCTCAAGTGGGTAAGAAAATAATCAAGACAAAGTCAATTTGATCCGATTTCGATCACATTTACTGAACTATTGTTGCAATTATTCAAAACTATTTTCTAGTGCTTTATCAATGAAAACTCTAAAACCTCCATACCTAAGCGATTGTAATGCCAATGAGCAATGTGACTATTATTCTGGCAATCAAGGTCACTCAATGAAAGACTACTTTTAGTTTAAATACAAAGTTAGGAGTGAATTCGCTCCAACATTAGGCCCTACCTTTGCTCGATTTTGATCAAGCCGTTTTTTAGTAGGCCTTAAACTTTTCTCCTAAAGCAAGTGCAAAATTCAATGTTGTGACCTTATGTTATAGCATACATGGTGTTCGTAGTAGGCATTCTCTTTATACCATTTAAGGTAAAAAGGTGACCCTGAAGTTATAAATATTGGAGCTACCTATTGATTTACTAGTAAACGAGCATAAACCTCTTTATATGAATAAGGAAATAGATCAAAATGCTTTCTTTCTTAAGGTGTTTGTTGATTATTTAGTGCTCTAGTGTTACTGTGGTTGTGAAATAAAGTGTTGGACTAGAATTTTAACTTAGGTTTAATAAAAGACTCATGGTATATATCAGTTATGGTACTGGGGCATACAGGTTGAAACCTGGTTATGCCATGCTAGGGAAATACATGCTTGATATTAAATAAGGATTCTGAGTGCTCTTGGCAATGCTCTTACTAATGGCATTCACCTCTTTCTCTTTACCTTTGGTTATAGACTTCTTAATAGAGTTGGAGGACTCTCTCTTTTGACATCTTGTTGGTCTTAATGGGGTCATCAATCATTTCTCTGGATATCACCATATTAGTAAAATTCTTTGTAGCATTCCCCACTAACTTCTTATAGTAAAGAGCTTGCAGGGTGCTGACAAACATAACTGTCATCTTTTTTTTATTAATGGGTGATGAACCTGGATAGCCTCTTTTTGCCACTTTTGGGTGTATTACATAAAGTTTTCAGTAGTTTTCTTTTCCATGTTTAATAGAGAAAAATGATCTGAAGCCCAATTGGATACATGCTTATACTGATCAAGGAAAGTTCAAACTAAACCTGTTTACAACTGAATTCTAATTGGGTCAAGCTTTATATAACAATAAGTAGCTACCCTAGTAAAACTATTGAAAATAATGTATTAATAGTTTTTCATTCTCTTCATGCCTAACCATCTTTTGATGGTACATCTGGATATGTGCAGTAAGGTCATGGTCCTATTATATTTGTCAAAATCTAGTACTTTGAACTTAGGTGGGATGACAAAGTTTGAAACCAGGCCCAATAGGCAATTTTTTCTTATTTTATTTGCTCATCAAGCTTTAAAACTAAAGAATTTACTAGTGAGATCCCATATTCACATTGTGATATCTTTAAGCCAAATATGGTGCTGCCATAGGGTTTATATAGCTGAATGGTTGAACGTATGGGATTGGTGCTATTAAGGGGTGGTTGTTCTTGGGATACCTCTTCAAGAGTATTGGTGGTCTCAATCCCACCATTTGGATTAAACTCAGGATTGGCTAGTTCTTTACCTTTATTAGTGATGTTTGTTTGCCCTTTATCCTTTAAATTTTTGTCAATTCAGCAACTCAATTTTGTTATTCATCAGTCTTATGAAGCATTTGTTCCTAAGCCTCTTGATGCATAACTTCAAGCCTTTCGATACGAGCCTAGTGATCGTTCTCCATCGCCTTCTAACAGGTGGATATTGTACTAGTGTTGATGTTTGATTCTATGTTTTGAGGATCCTTGCATTTTAGAGTGATGCCAGACTGGACTCGTTATAATATGATGAGTATGGTGTATGCACGAATGAAGATGAATCATATATATGCGATAATGTTATAAAAATGGAAAAAAACATGATTAAACAAATTAAATCATGTATGCAAATGCAAAAGACAGTTGGATTTCGGCAACAGCTTCATAATAAGTATCTTTCATTTAAGCAAAGCATTAATTACAACCTATCAAGTTTGAAAGTAATCAAATATGAAAATATCTCATGTGATTACACTGTTTGATTATGAGTTTCAAAAAGTTTAACAATTTTTGCCCATTGTCTCCTATGGGAATGAAGTCTCGCCTCACGGTTCTTACTAATTCAATCATGTTATCTGAACTAGTTTGAACCATGTAAATCTACTTAATAAGGTTTTAAATATTTTCCCTATATTCTAATCAAGATTGGTCGATCGAGATCTAACTATGGCATAGTTCTTTGGAAGATCATGTCAATCTCTTAACCTAATCTTACTGGACCTAAAGGGCATGCTCCAATTCTAAAACCTTTATAGCCAAAGCTTCATTCTTAGCCCTTCCTTCTTGAAGAACTTGTATTCAAGCTATCAAGCGTTTGCTTCTTTTTTGATAAACCAATGCAATTACATGAGTCTCAGTGAGTTCTTTCGTAGTGGTCTCCGCCTAAGCCTTCCAAGCTTCTAAGTCACTGGCAAAAAAGATAAGCTTGGTTTTCCATTTGTTTAAGGATTTATCAATTCCTCGATATTTCTTTACCTTCTAAAGTGCAATGTAGTCTTTCTTCAAGTCCTAAAGATCATCGTTGATGGCATTCTCATCTTGATAAGGTCACGTATATGCCTCTCTTAAACTTGACACTCATGCTTCCATTGGC
This sequence comes from Adansonia grandidieri, assembly GCA_038382065.1. Taxonomy (NCBI): domain Eukaryota; kingdom Viridiplantae; phylum Streptophyta; class Magnoliopsida; order Malvales; family Malvaceae; genus Adansonia; species Adansonia grandidieri. The sequence continues at coordinate 5,587 of JBBYHK010477445.1, read as the reverse complement.
TCTTCTCTTCTCACAACTGATGAATTTCTTTAGTGAAAGCAACTCTTTATTGTGCAAATTCATGCTTTAGGATCTCAACTTACATGAAGGTTTATCTGCTAGAACATAAGGGACTCCATTAGCAGACAATAGTATGGTGTCATTAACTCACCTAGCTATCTAATTTTCATAGGTCAAAGTCATTGTTTTTTTTTTCTAATAGGATACAGCAGGTTTTTTGCCATGCATCTTGACTTGTGTAACCATCCTCTCTATATTTGAAATCTAGTGTACAAAGCTCATGAGTGATGGGGACAAACTATCTTAATCAAATTGTTGTAAAGCCATGAGCATGGTGTAACTGATGCTTCCTTATAATCCATTAAGAGGCACTTAATGAAATGGCTTGCATTTGTACACAATTGGGTGAAGAATGATACATAGAACTATCTAAGTCACTTCATCGGCATTCAAATCTTGAAACTTTGTGATCTATTATCATTGGTGGTATTTTACGGCTATTCTTTTTCAAGACCTTAATGAGAGGATTAGTTATAGTGATCTCTTTCCCCAAAACTGATTAAGAAGCCACACATACAACATTGGTGAGTATCTGATGAAGTATGCTTTACCTCTTTTCCTTCTAAAGTTTAAGGACTAGATAGTCTCTACTAAGATGGCAGGAGCAAAATTGATGCCACTACCTAACTTTAAGCAAATATTAACCATGAAAAACTCTATGTGTTCCAAAGCCCTCGAGAAAATGATTAGACCATAGATTTGCCAATGCGAAAGCCTTCAAATCTTCTTCCTGTTTGATTGAATACTCATTGTAGATTTTAAACTCTCTAATGTGATACATGCACTATTCCCTAGTTTGATTAGATGAGAGTTCACCCGGTGTTCTTTAACTTTAAGCATATTGGCCAACTTCTTTTTGCGAGTATAGGTTTTACCGACTTGTAGTAGATTTCTTAATTTGGGCTCTTCTAATGTTAAGCATGGTTGGATACTCTTCTAGAGTAATGACTAGACCTTGCTTGTTGAAAGTGAAACACCTATATCCAGGATTCTAGAATTGTATCGTAGCGTATAGTAATTTGGAATTGACTTTAGGTTGGATCAACAGAGCAATATCTTCATAATCTTCTGCAAAGATTGTCTTATCAGTCTCATCCTAACTATTCCACACATCTCTTAACTCTTGATGATTGAACTACCTAAAAACCATTTTAGCTCGTTCTGAGATCTTTAAGATATATTAGGGCTAGAGGTTATCCCCACTCTCTCTTTTTTCCTTTTCTAACTTGATCTTGACTATTTCAAAATCCTTGAAACATTCAGCTAGTGGTTGTGCCATGTTAAGATACTTGTCTATAGACACTACCCTTGGAACCAACTATCCCAGGATGGTATGACATGATGCACATAGTCAAGGCAATGACAAAAGAAGCACTGAGTTAGTAATGTATTAAGGATAAGAAATAAATCATAGAATAAAAAAGCCCCATGGCATTATGGTACCCAAAAGCGAGCATGGAAGAAACATAGGTATAGTTGTTTTGCCCATCAAACCTAGACTTATACAGATAGTATACCAGCGTGTCCACGATAAATGCATCCTATTGGAATAAAGATTAATGCTTGAGATAGTGATGATTCATTTGTCACTATCCAATTATAAGCTAATGTCAAACCATCCATCAGACAGCATGACATTTGTTTATGTGTTGGCTCATAGCAAGATAGCATCGTGCTTTCCTTGAGAGGCTATACCAACCTCGAGTATGATATCGAATAACAGCATTTGAATGTTATCTCTTATGGAAAATAAAGAAAAAAGGCATTAGTTGTTAGTAGGATAGCATAACAGCATGCCCGATGGCGTTATTACAATGGATGACATAATTCGAGGCAGAATAAAAGGCAGTGATGACAATGTTCATTCATTATCTACGGAACAAAGAAATGATAAAGAGGAGTAGAAGGTAAAAAGTGTTTCTTTAAGCATCTTATTCTTTGAGCTAATCTAGCAGCACTTCAGTATGGCCTGACATGGTTTAGCTCTTATGGTTGACTTTATGGGGTTAAATTAACTGTAAAAGTTTCCCAAACTGCTTCTCCATCTAGTAAGGATAGCTGAGGCACCCTGATCCTAGCCCATCACAAGCTTGGTGAAATAGGTTTGTTTCGGGTGGATGTATTTTGTTATGCCCATATGAATAAAAAAAATACCATGAGAGCATAGGTACTTTACATTTGGAAGATATTCCTAGTCCATGAGTAAAGAAGAAATAGCACGAAGGACAATTAGCTCACTTTTACCTAATAAAGGTTTTATTCTTTCTCTAAGAAACAAACAGTTGAAAGCCGAATGAGGATGTAAGTATGCTTTGTGTGTCAGGGAAACAATCAAACCTTTTTATTTACTCTTTTTACCATTTCACAAAAATTGTCATACTTATTTTTTAGAGTAGGAAGGAACCCTAGCAATCATAAGAAGCACAAAAACACAGAGAGTAGTGACAAATAAATATTATGTACAAAAAAATAAAGAAAAAGGATTGCAAATAAATAATGATTAAAATCGAGATAAACCAAGAATCTGATAAAATTTAGCTAATTGTAGGCTCGACTTTCTACTTAAAGTTTCTAGTGGAGTCACCAAGCTATCGCGATGTGCCCTACATGTGATGTGCTACAACTTAAAAATAAAAAAGAGAAGGGGTCACCTTTGGATCACCCCTTGATTGGGATTTGGATTAGGCATGATAGACTGGAAGTCAAGGGAATGACCATCAGACAAATTGCTCATACAATTGATCCTGGATAGCCATTATGAAATGATAATGACTTAGAGTCACCATCGATCATTTTAGGCTAAGTATGACCAAGTACATATTAAAATCGATGATTTCAAGTTACAAAACTCGAAACATTGATTTTATGGACTATGTGTACCAGAGTTTGTTTTAAAAAGGTTCAGGAGTCAGTTATGCATAAGGAAGGATTTGCACCTCCATAACGCATAAAATTGGTACTATCTAGCCATAAATTATTGAAGTCTTGATTTTCCTTGGTTTTTCATGTGATCATTATTTATGTGTAATCCCCTTCTTATAAATGCAAATTTTTAAATATTAAATCAAGGTTTTCATGATAAAAGTTTAATTAATATCTCTCCATACAACCCAGGAGAAGGGAGGAACATAGAGGATTCGGTGAAATAAGATCTGGATTGATTTAGAAAAGGATAGTCTACATTGAGTACTGAAGGGTTACTAACACAAAACATTGCCTCAGGTTTAATGCAATTTTATTTTAATGCAAATCATCATCAAGAAGTGAAACATGTTAGTAAGACATAAAGAAATATAATAAAAGTTGCATTAAAGATGAATACATGAAAACATTAAAAAAAGGGACAATCGAGATGTATCTTGTAATTGACTCGATCATTGAGGAAAATCAAATTGACAATTTTGATATGCATTTGGATTTGGTGGTTATCTTAGGCATAAAAAAAATTGATAAACGGTCTAGACAAGGCTATAGGAGAGAAAACTTACATTTTGGAAGTATTTTTGAAAAACGAGGTTGAAAACATTAAATCCATGCTAATCTCTATTAATTGATGTTAGTATAGACTTCACTTGGGGTTTTATTTGAAAACAGATTTTTACAAGCACCATAGAGGCATTTTAATAAACGTATAACGAACTAAACCAAGTGAAGATATCAAACATGAACAACCACTTAAAATAGCAAACTATCCATGCACTTCAACAAGTAAATCATAGTGAAAATGCTTCCAAAGTATGGTCAAGATCAAAATATGCTAGGTTGAGCATTCATACATGAAATGGGCATGTTAAGATGAAGAAAAACATGGCAAGAATGCATGAGCAAGGGTTGTTTTAATGTCAATGAGGAACATGGCATTCTAGTTCATCAAACACTGTTGAAGCACCAAAAAACTCATCAAAAAGCGTAAAGTTACCATGAATAAAGACACAATAACACATGAAAGCTTTTATAGGGTCATGGAAACATAGAGGTTTACTAGGATGATGATGACGAAGAAAAACAAAAAATGAAAGGAAAAAAAGATAGAAAATATACCCCAATAGAAGCTTAAACTCCTAACTATATCCCTTAACAGCAATCTAACAACTTCTAGTCCATTGTTTTCCTTTTCTTTGCTATCGATTAGCGAAAAAGGAATGAAAAGTAAGAGCATTTGGTTATGGTGGCTATGAAGGATAATTTTTAGAGTATAGATGAAGGAAATGAAAGGTTTTAGAAGGGTTTTGGGAAGGGTGGAAAGAGCCACGGGAATAAAGTTTTAGGAAAGCTTGAGTTTTTTTTTTTTTTATTAATGGCTAATGTAACTCTCTTGTAATCCTAGCTGAACAAGAAAGTTAGATTCTATAGGGGATGATTTTAGCCACTAAGATGACCTAGCAAAGAAGGCATAGGACTTTTGACAAGTACAAAATGATGACTCATTGTACTAATATGATACTTTCGATATTGATTGGTTAATCTTAATTACTGCAGGCAAAGAAAACTATGCATTAGCTGATCAAATAAGTAATCACAACTTTATCCTTCATTAAATCAGATTTTCTCATGAAATGTCCTCATGCCAAGCTTAATAAACTTTCCCAAAATGTGTCAATCCAATGTTTAGAGCCCAAAAATTAAATCCACATGATTTGTTTGAATTTATAGATGATATTGGACGATTTTTAATACCAATATCATGACCAAATTTGAGTTTTAAAGTCATGGTACAAAGAGAGGAAAAATGCCTTGAATTAGGCCAAAAATAGCCTTATGTATCGATATATTCAGCCAAACGAAACTTAGAATGTATCGATACTTTGAATTTGGTATCGATACAAAGCATGGTGTATTGATACTAGCAAGCATGCATCGATGCTAGACTTGCTGTATCGATACATGCACTCCTGTGTCGTACTTGTTAGGCAAAATTACGATTTTAGCTACGACATAGCTCTATATCGACACAAGCACCCTTGGTATAGATACCACGCCCTTTGGTATTGATACAAGTAGCAAGACTTTGGAATTTGAATGATGTGGAGCCTTGTATCAATACCTCACAACTATAAATCAAGATATAGATACAAAATGTGGATTTTTCTTAGCTTTGACTTTGTGAACTATTTACCTTAGCTGAAAATGATGGAAAATTGACCCATGCTTCTTTGAATGACCTCGATGGTGCCTCAAAAAATGACTTTTGATACCTCAAATATTGGCCTGAACAAAATGGGATATCAATGGTTACATTACATTTTTATTTTGTATCCTTCATTATTATTTAAAACCACAAATTGAAAGTCTCAAACAATTACGGTACCATCCTTTCCGAACTCTAACTTTCAAATTAAATTATGCTTTTGATTTGAGTAAGTTAAACCTTTTATTTTATGTCTTAGAATTTCTATTATATATGTATAGGTAGGGTTTTCTTTTAGAGTTCATCTTGTATTAATTTAAAATGAAAATTTTTAATTTTATAAGCAAAGTTTTGAGATTGATATATGTATCATTTTTAATTAATTTTTTATTCTTTAAT
>JBBYHK010477352.1:0-18607 GCA_038382065.1 Adansonia grandidieri | reverse complement strand
GGATAAGAGGAAAAGAACTAAAAATAATTAGTAGCTTTATTTATCAATTTTGCATGACTCAAAAATAGGTATATGGTTCCTTATTTATAGTAGAGATTTGGCTAAAGGCTTTTATAGGAAAAAAAATTGAATCCTAAACAATTAATTAAGATATTGCTTGCTAATAAAGAAAATAAAATAGTCAATGGAATTAATCCTTGCAAGCTAAAGAATTAAAACCCTTTTGAAAAAAGAAAACTAAAAGCCTTGGTGATTAAGAAATAATTTGCACACCAAAAATTTCCAAATTTGGACACTATTGACTTTTCTGTTTAAGAAGACTTTTAAGATCTTTAAAGATCATCCTTATCGAGCACATAATATATCAAGCTAACTTTTTTAGCCTTTGATCATGTGATTAAGCCGTATACTCAAAATCATCCTTTTTGGGCTTGTTAAACTGGGCCAACCATGGCGCGGCACATCGAGTTCATCTGTTAAGTGAGATAAACATGGATACTCATAATAATAATCATTCTTTTTATGACTGGCTGGCATGAACATGCTCCTTATATTGGGATACACGATATTAAAATGTTGGTTTCCCGAGAAAAGCTTTCCTTTCCATCATTTTCCTTAGAATTAAAGTTCATTTGCCCAATTAGACAAACATGGATACCCATAATAATTTCCATTCTTTTTATGGTTGGCCACTGTAAACATATTTTTCTCATCAGGACACATGATATTGATGCTTTGGTTTCTGAAGAATAACTTTTTTGTATCATTTTTGTTAGAATCAAAGTTCATCCATCGAATGAGAGAAATAAGGATTCTCATAGTAATCTCTATTCTTCTTGTGATTGGCCACCATAAAAAGCTTTTCTCATTGGGGTACAAGATATTAATGCTTTGGTTTCCCAAGAAAAGCTATTTTTTACCATTTTCCTTAGAATCATTGTTCATCCGTCAAATGATACAAACTTTGATTCTTGAAATAGTCTCCATTGTTTTTGTGATTAGACACCATAAACACATTCTTCTCATTGGAATACACGATATTGATGCATTGCTTTCCCATGAAAAGATTTTCTTTCCACAAATTTTCTTAGAATCAAAGTTCCTCTATCAAATGGGACAAACATGGATGTTGGTAATAATTTACATTTTTTTTTGGATTGGCCACTGTAAACACATTCTCTTCATTGGGACGTACGATATTGATGCTTTGGTTTCCCAAGAAAAGCTTTTCTTTCCACCATTTTCCTTAGAATCAAAGTTCCCTATCAAATAAGACAAACATGGATACTCATAATAATTTCCATTCTTTTTGTGTTTATGGATCACTTTATTAGGATACATGATATTAATGGTCTGGTTTCCCAAGAAAAGCTTTTTTTCCCCATATTTTTCATAGAATCAAAGTTCATTTGTCAAATGAGACAAATATTGATTCTGATAATAATCTTCATTTTTTTGTGATCGGGCACCATAATCATGTTCTCCACACTGGGATATATGACATTGATGCTTTGGACTATAAGTTAAAGCTTTTACTTCCACCATTTTCCTTAATATCAAAGTTCATCCATCAAATGAGACAAACATGGATGCTCGTAACAATCTCCATTCCTTTTGTGATTGGCCACTATAAAAAGGTACTCCTTATTGGGATACATGATATTGATGTGTTGGTTTCACAAGAAGAGCTTTTGTTTTCTACCATTTTGCTTACAATCAAAACTTATCTATAAAATGAAATCACACATGGATTCCCATAATAATTTTCATTTGTTTTTGATTGGCCAGCACAAACATATTCTCCTCGTTAGGACACATAATATTGATGATTTGGTTTCTAAAAAAAGCTTTTATTTCTCTTCTTTTCCTTAGAATCAAATTTTATCCGCCAAATAAGACACACTTGGATGCTCTCAATTATTTCCATTCTTATTATGATTGGCTGCTATAAATATGTTCTTTGTATCGGGATACACGATATTCATGCTTTGGTTTTGCAAGAAGAGCTTTTCTTTCCAAATTTTCATTAGAATTAAAGTTCATCCCTCAAATAGAACAAATGTAGGTACTTGTAATAATTCCATTCTTTTTGTGATGGGCCACTATAAACTCTATCTCCTCATTGGGATACATAATATTAATTCTTTGGTTTCCCAGGAAAAACTTTTGCCTTCACTATTTTTCTTAGAATCAAAGTTTATCTATCAAAAGGGACAAACATGGATACTCATAATAATTTGCATTCTTTCATAATAATTTGCATTCTATCTATTAAAAGGGATAAATATAGATAAGCACGCTTTTTCCATTGGGATACACGATATTAATCCTTGGTTTCCTAAGAAAAGCTTTTCTTTCCCCTATTTTTCATAGACTCTAAGTTTATCTATCAAATAAACAAACATTATTCTCATAATAATCTTCATTCTTTTTATAATTCACCACCACAAACATGTTCTCCTCATTAGGATACACTATATTGATACTTTGGTTTCTCATGCAAAGATTTTCTTTTCATCATTTTCCTTAGAATCAAAGCATATATGCCAAATTAGACAAAGATGGGTACTCATACTAATCTCTATTCTTTCTATGGTTGGGCATTATGAACACGTTCTCCTTACTTGAATGCACGATATTAATGCTTTAGTTTTGCAAGAAAAGTTTTTCTTTCCATCATTTTCCTTAGAATCAAAGTTCATCTATCAAATCAAACAAACATGGATTCCTATAATAATTTACATTTATTTTTGTGACTGCCACCATTAGGATACATGATATTGACACTTTGGTTTCTCAAGAAAAGCTTTTACATCTACTATTCTCCTTAGAATCAAAGTTCATCTGTCAAATGAGACAAACATGGATACTCAAAATAATTTCCATTCTTTTTATGGTTGGACACCATAAACACGTTTTCCTTATTAGGATACACGATATTGATTCTTTCGTTTCCTAAAAAAATGTTTATTTATAGTATTTTTGTTAGAATCAAAGTTTATCCATAAAATGAGACAAACACGAGCTTTCATAACAATCTCCATTCTTTTTATGATTGGCCACCATAAAAGGGCTTTCCTTATTGGGATACATGATATTGATGTATTGGTTTCACTAGAAAGCTTTTTTTTTCCCACCATTTTCCTTACAATCAAAGCTCATCTATCAAATGAAATAAACATGGATTCTCATAGTAATTTCCATTCTTTTTGTGATTGGCCACCACAAAAGCATTTTCCTCTTTAGGACACATAATATTAATGGTTTAGTTTCTAAAAAAACTTTTATTTCCCTCATTTTCCTTAGAATCAAAGTTTGTTCGTCAAATAAGACACACTTGGATGCTTCTAATTATTTCTATTCTTCTTGTGATCAGCCGCCATAAACACGTTTTATGTATCGGGATACATGATATTCATGCTCTGGTTTTGTAAGGAAGGTTTTTCTTTCTAAATTTTCATTAGAATCAAAGTTCATCCCTCAAAAAAAACAAATGTAGGTACCTATAATAATTCCATTCTTTTTGTGATTGTCCACCATAACTCTATCTCCTCATGGGGATACAGAAAATTAATTCTTTAGTTTCCCAAAAAAGAAAAGCTTTTTCCTCCAATATTTTCTATAGAATCAAAGTTTGTCTATCAAAAGGGACAAAGTGGATACTCATAATGATTTGCATTCTTTCATAATAATTTACAGTTTGTCTATCAAAAGGGATAAATAAGGATAAAAACATTCTCTCTATTAGGATACATTATACTAATGCTTGGTTTCCCAAAAACAGCTTTTCTTTCCCTTATTTTTCATAGAATCAAAGTTTCTTTGTCAAATAAAATAAACATCAATTCTCATAGTAATCTCCATTCTTTTATGATTGGCCATAAGAACGGTGTTCTCTTCATTAGGATACACTGTACTGATACTTTGGTTTCTTATGAAAAGTTTTTCTTTTCACCATTTTTCTTAGAATCACAGCTCATCTACCAAATGAGACAAAGATGGGTACTCCCATTAATCTCTATTCTTTCTATGATTGGGCACTATGAACACGTTTTCCTCACTTGAATACATGATACTAATGCTTTGGTTTTGTAAGAAAAGCATTTCTTTCCATCATTTTCCTTAAAATCAAAGTTCAACCATCAAATCAGACAAACATGGATTCTCGTAATAATTTACATTATTTTTGTGACTACCACCATTAGGATACACGACATTGACACTTTGGTTTTGCAAGAAAAGCTTTTACTTCTACCATTTCCTCAGAATCAAAGTTTGTCTATGAAATGAGACAAACATGGATACTTGTAATAATTTTGATTCTTTTTGTGGTTGCCACCATAAACATGTTCTCCTTATTGGGATACATGATATTGATGCTTTAGTTTCCTAAAAAAGGCGTTTCTTTATAGCATTTTCATTAGAATCAAAGTTTATCAATCAAATATGACAAACATAGACTCTCATAACAATCTCCATTCTTTTTATGATTGCCCACCATAAAAAGGTTCTCCTTATTGGGATACATGATATTGATGTGTTGGTTTCATAAGAAAAGCTTTTTTTCACCATTTTCTTTACAATCAAAGTTCATTTATCAAATGAAATAAACATGGATTCTCAAAATAATTTCCATTCTTTTTGTGATTAGCTACCACAAATACATTTTCCTTGTTAGGGCACACAATATTGATGGTTTTGTTTTGAAAAAAAAGCTTTTATTTCCCTTATTTTCCTTAGAATTAAAGACACACTTGGATGCTCCCAATTATTTCCATTCTGCTAATGATCGATAGCCATAAACAAATTTTTTGCATCGGGATACATGATATTCATGCTTTGGTTTTGCAAGGAAAGCTTTTCTTTTCAAATTTTCATTATAATCAAAGTTCATCCCTCAAATAGAACAAATGTAGGTACTTGTAATAATTCCATTTTTTTGTGATTGGCCATCATAAACTCTACCTCCTCATTGGGATACATAATATTAATGATTTGGTTTCCCAGGAAAAGCTTTTTCCTCTGCTATTTTCCTTAGAAACAAAGTTTGTCTATCAAAAGGGATAACCGTGGATACTTATAAAAATTTGCATTATGTCTATCAAAAGGGACAAACATGGATAAGCACATTCTCTATATTGGGATACATGATATTAATCCTTGGTTTCCCAAAAAGAGCTTTTTTCCCTTATTTTTTGAGAATTAAAGTTTATCCGTTAAATAAAACAAACATTGATTCTCGTAATAGTCTCTATTCTTTTTATGATTGGCCACCACAAACATATTCTCCTCATTAGGATACACTATATTGATACTTTGGTTTCTCATGAAAAGTTTTTCTTTTGACCATTTTCCTTAGAATCAAAGCTCATTTGCCAAATGAGACAAAGATGGGTACTTGCACTAGTTTCTATTTTTTTTGTGATTGGGCACTATGAACACATTCTCTTCACATGAATACATGATATTAATGCTTTAGTTTTGCAAGAAAAGTTGTTGTTTCCTTCATTTTCCTTAGAATCAGAGTTTATTCATCAAATCAGACAAACATGGATTCTAATAACAATTTACATTAACTGCCACCATTAGGATACATGATATTGACACTTTGGTTTCCCAAGAAAAGCTTTTACTTCCAGCATTCTCCTTAGAATCAATGTTCATCTATCAAATGAGACAAACATGGATACTCATAATAATTTTCATTCTTTTTGTGGTTGGCCACCATAAACATGTTCTACTTATTGGGAAATACGATATTGATGCTTTGGTTTCCCAAACAAACCATTTTTTTTACAGCATTTTTGTTAGAGTCAAATTTATCAATCAAATAAAACAAACATGGACTCTCGTAACAATCTCCTTTCTTTTTGTGATTGGCCACCATAAAAAGGTTCTCCTTATTGGGATACATGATATTAATGTGTTGGTTTCACAAGAAAAGCTTTTTTTCTACCATTTTCCTTAAAATCATAGTTCAACCATTAAATATGATAACCTTTGATTCTCATAATAATCTCCATTATTTTCATGATTAGCCACTATAACCATAATCTCCTCATTGGAATACATTGTATTGATGCTTTGGTTTCCCATGAAAAGTTTTTCTTTCCACCATTTTTTTAGAATAAAAAAATTGTCTATCAAATGAGACAAGCATGGATGCTCATAATAATTTGCATTTTGTTTGGGATTGGTCGCCATAAACATGTTTTCTATGTTGAGATACATGATACTGATGCTTTAGTTTCCTAAGAAAAGTTTTTCCTTCCATAATTCTCTTGAGTATCAAAGTTCACCCGTCAAATGAGATAAGCATGGATACTCATAATAATTTTCATTTCACCCGTCAAATGAGATAAGCATGGATACTCATAATAATTTTCATTCTTTTTCTAATTGGCCACCATAAACATGATCTCCTTATAAGGACACATGATATTATGTTTTGGTTTCCTAAGAAAAATTTTTTCCCCTATTTTTGCATAGAATCAATGATCTTCTATCAACTGAGGCAAACATTGATTCTCATAATAATCTCTGTTCCTTTTGTGATTAGGCACATAAATACATTCTCTGCATTAGGATGCATAACATTGATACTTTAAAATCGAAGTAAAAGCCTTTCTTTCCACCATTTTCCTCAAAATCAAAGTTTATCCATTAAATAAGACAAGCATGGACTATCATAATATTCTTTATTCCTTTTGTGATTGGCCATTGTAAAAAGGTTTTCTTTATTGGGATACATGATGTTGATGCTATAGTTTCACAAAAATAGCTTTTCTTTCTACCATTTTCCTTAATCAAAGTTTGTCCATCAAATAAGATGAACATGGATTGTTGTAATGATTTCATTCTTTTTATGATTGGCCACCATAAACATGTTCTACTCATTGGGATACACAATATTGATGCTTTGGTTATTAAAAAAAAAAAACTTTTTTCCCCTATTTCCTAGGTATCAAAGTTGTTTGTCAAATGAGATGAACATGAATACTCATTATTTCCCAATAAAAGCATTTCCCTTTATTTTTTCCTTAGAATCAAAATTTATCTATCAAAAGGGACAAACATGGATACTCATAATAATTTGCATTTGTCTATGATTGGACACTATAAAAATGTTCTCTTTATTAAGACACATGATATTAATGCCTTGATTTTCTAAGAAAAGTTTTTCTTTTCCCTATTGTCTATAGAGTTAAAGTTTGTCCATCAAATAAGATAAACATTGATTCTTGTAATCATCTCCATTCTTTTTGTGATTGGGCACCATAAACTTGTTCTCCTCATCAGGATACACTGCCTTAATGCTTTGGTTTCTCATGAAAATCTTTTTGTTTTCTATAATTTCCTTAGAATCAAAGCTCATCTACCAAATAAGACAAATATGGATACTTGTAATAATCTCTATTCTTTTTGTGATTGGCATTATAAACACATTCTCTTGATTAGGATACAAGATATTGGTGCTTTGGTTTCCTAAAAAAAGCTTTTCTTTCCAACATTTTCCTTAAAATCAAAGTTGACCCAATAAATGAGACAAACATGGATACTCATAATAATTTACATTTTTTTTGGGACTAGCCACCATAAACATGTTATCCCTATTAGGATACATGATATTGATGCTTTGGCTTCCCAAGAAAAGCTTTTCTTTCCACCATTCTCCTTAAAAGAAATGTTCGTATGTCAAATGAGACAATCATGGATACTTGTAATTACTTTTAATTCTTTTTATGATTAGCCACCATAAATACGATCTCCTCATTGGGATACATGACATCGATGCTTTGATTTCCCAAGAAAGATTTTATTTCCTTTATTTTCCTTAGAATCAGAGTTCGTAAATCAAATGAGTCAAACATTGATTCTTGTTATAATCTCTGTTCTCTTTGTGATTGCTAGCATAAACACGTTCTCCACACTTAGATACATCATATTGATGCTTTGGTTTCCAAGGAAAAGCGTTTCTTGCCACCTTTTTTTCCTAAGTATCAAAGTTCACCCATCAGATGAGACAAACATGAATACTTATATTAATCTCTTTTCTTTTGTGATTTGGCACAATGAACACAATCTCTTCATTAGGATACATGATTTTGATGGTTTGCTTTTAAAGAAAAGCTTTTCTTTCCTCCAGTTTTCTTAGAATCAAAGTTTGTCTGTCAAATGGGGCAAATATGGATACTTTAATAATTTACACTATTTTTGTGACTAGCCACCATAAACATGTTGTCCATGTTAGGATACATGATATTAATGCTTTGGTTTCCTAAGAAAAGCTTTAGTTTCCACCAATATCCTTAGAATCAAAGTTTGTCCGTTAAATGAGACAACCAATGATTCTTGTAATAATTTTCATTCTTTTTATGATTGGCCACCATAAACATATTCTCCTTATGGATATGCATAATATTGATGCTTTTGATTTTCCAAGAAAAGCTTCTTTTTTCCACCATTTTCCTTAAAATCAATGTTCATCCATTACATAAGACAAAGATTAATTCTCGTAATTATCTCCATTCTTTTCTATATTAACCATGATAAACACATTCCCCACACTAGGATACATGATTTTGATGCTTTGGTTTCCCGCCAAAAGCTTTTTTTTGCACCATTTTCCTCAGAATTAAAGTTCTTCTATCAAATGGGACAAACATGGATACTCATAATAATTTACATCCTTTCATGACTAGCCATAATAAACACATTCTCTACATTAGGATACACGATATTGATGCTTTGGTTTCTCATGAAAAGCTATTTCCTCCACCACTGTCCTTAGAATCGAAGTTTGTCTTTCAAATGAGATAAACATTAGTTCTCATAATAATTTCCATTCTTTTTGCTATTGGCCACCATAAATAATTATCTTCTTTAGGATACATCATAATGATACTTTGGTTTCACAGGAAAACTTTTTCTTTCCACCAGTTTCCTTTGAATCAAGGTTAACTTGTCCAATGGGACAAATGTGGATGCTTATAATAATTTACATTTTTTTTTGGTGATTTGGCCCATAAACACGTTCTTTTCATTGGGATACATGATATTGATGTTTTGGTTTCCCAAAAAAAGCTTTCCTTTTCCACCATTTTCCTTAGAAGAAAAGTTTATCCATTAAATAAAACAAACATGAAATCTCCTAATAATCTTCTTTCTTTTATGATTAGGCACCATTAACATGTTTTCCTCACTTGGGTGCATAATTTTGAAGCTCTAGTTTCATAGGAAAAACTTTCTTTCCATAATTTTCCTTAAAATCAAAGTTTGTCTATCAAATATGACAAACTTTGATTCTTATAGTCATCTCCATTCTTTTTGTAATCAGCCACCATGAACACGTTATCCTCATTAGAATAACATGATATTGATTCTTTTGGTTTCCTAAGAAAAGTTTTCTTTCCATCTTTTCCCTTAGAATAAAAGTCCACTAGTAAAATGGGACAAAGATGGATCCTTGTAATAATTTTCATTCTTTTGGCGATTGGCCACTATAAACATGTTTTCTATAGTGGCATACATGATATTGATGCTTTGGTTTCAGAAGAAAAGCTTTTCTTTCTCTCATTTTCTTTAGAATCAAAGTTCATCCATCAAATAAGACATAATTGGATACTTCTAATAATTTTCACTTTTCTTGTGATTGGCCACCATAAACACATTTTCCTTGTTCGGATACACGATATTGATGGTTTCGTTCCACAAGAAAAACTTTTCCTTCCACCATTTTGCCTAAACTCAAAGTCCATGCATCAAATGAGGCAAATGTGGGCACTTGTAATAATTTCCATTCTTTTTGTGATTAGCCACCATAAACATGATCTCTACATTAGGATATCATATGATGCTCTGGTTGACTAAGAAAAGCTTTTTTCCCTATTCTCCATATAACCAACTTTGTCCATCAAATAAGACAAAATTGATTCTCGTAATAATCTCTATTTTTGTGTGATTGGGCACCATAAACTTGTTCTTCGTATTTGGATATATGTCATTGATGCTTTAGACTCCAAGTAAAAGCTTTTTTTTCCACCATTTTTTTTAAGAATCAAAGTTTATCAATCACATGAAACGAAAATGAACTCTCCTAATAATCTTTATTGTTTTTATGATTGGCCACTATAAAAGGATTTTGCTTATTGGGATACATAATATTAATGCTTTGGTTCCAAAGAAAAGCTTTTCTTCCATCATTTTCCTTGCAATCAAAGTTCGTTCATCAAATGAGATAAACATCGATTCTTGCAGCAATTTCCATTCTTTCTATGATTAGGCACCATAAACATGTTCTCCTCATTGGGACACATGATATTGATGCTTTGTTTGAAAAAAAAAAAGCTTTTCTTTCCTTCATTTTCTTTAGAACCAAAGTTCACCCGTTAAATGAGACACAATAAGATACTCCAAATAATTTCCATCTTTCTTGTGATTGTCCACCATAAACACATTCTTCTCATTGGAATACACGATATTGATGCTTTGGTTTTGCAAGAAAAGCTTTTCTTTTCACCATTTTCCTTAGAATCAAAGTCTATCCATCAAATGGGGTAAATGTTGGCACTCATAATAATTTCTATTCTTTTCGTGATTGGACACCATAAACACGATCTCCTCATTGGGATACATGATATTGATGCTTTGGTTGCCCAAGAAAAACTCCTATTTCTCCTATTTTCCATAGAATCAAAGTTTATCCATCAAATAAGACAACATTGAATCTCGTAATAATCTCGATTCCTTTTGTGACTAGGCATATAAATGTATTCTTCGCATTGGGATACATGGCATTGATGCTTTGGACTCAAAGTAAAAGCCTTTTTTTCCACTGCTTTCCTAAGAATTAATGTTCATCCATTAAATGAGACAAACATGGACCCTCATAATAATCTCCATTTTCTTGTGATTGGCTATGGTAATTATTGGGAGACATAATATTGATGCTTTGGTTTTGCAAGAAAAGCTTTTCTTCTCACCATTTTTTTATAATCAAAGTTCATCTGTCAACTGAGATAAACATGGATTCTCATAATAATTTCCATTCTTTTTATGATTGGCCACCATAAATAAATTTTCCTTATTAGGGAACACGATATTGATGCTTTGGTTTCCCAAAAAAAGCTTTTCTTTCCTCTATTTTCGTTATAATCAAAGTATGTTTGTCAAATAAGACACAGTTGGATACTCTAAATAATTTTCATTCTTTTTGTGATTGGCTACCAGAAACACATTCTCTTTATTAAGATACATGATATTAATACTTTGGTTTTGCAAGAAAAGCTTTTCGTCCTACAATTTTCCTTAAAATCAAAGTCTATTTGTCAAATAGGGCAAATATGGGCACTCGTAATAATTTCCATTCTTATTGTGATTGGCTACCTTAAAGTTAATGTCCTCATTAAGATACATGATATTGATGCTTGGTTGCCCAAGAAAATCTTTTCTTTCCCTATTTTGCTCAGAATCAAAGTTTATCCATCAAATAAGACAAACATTGATTCTTGTAATAATCTCCATTCTTTTTGTGATTGGGCATCATAAACATATTCTCTGCACTAGGATACATGACATTGATGCATTGGATGCCAAGTAAAAGCCTTTCTTTGCCCCATTTTCCTAAACATCAAAGTTCATCCATCAAATGAGACAAACATGAGGCCCACTGTAAAAAGGCTCTTCTTATTGGGATACATGATATTGATACTTTGGTTTTGCAAGAAAAGCTATTCTTTCCATCATTTTCTTTATAATTAAAGTTTATTCGTCGAATGATATAAACATGGATTCTCACAATAATTCTCATTCTTTTCATGATTGGCCATAATAAACACATTTTCCTTATTAGGACACATGATATTGATGTTTTGGTTTCCTATAAAAAGCTTTTCTTTCCTTTATTTTCCTTAGAATCAAAGTATGTTCGTCAAATGAGACACAATGATATTCCTAATAATTTTGATTCTTTTTATGATTGGCTACCATAAACACATTCGTCTCATTGGGATACATGATATTGATGTTTTGGTTTTGCAAGAAAAACTTTTCTTCCCACAATTTCCCTTAGAATCAAAGTCCATTTGTCAAATGGGGCAAATGTGGGCACTAATAATAATTTTCATTCTTTTTGTGATTGACCACCATAAACAAGATCTCCTCATTGAGATAAATAATATTTATGCTTGGTTGCCCATGAAAAGCTTTTCTTTCCCCCATTTTTCTTAAAATTAAAGTTGATTCATCAAACGAGACAATCATTGATTCTTTTAATAATCTCCATTCTTTTTGTGATTGGGCATCATAAACATGTTTTCTACACTAGGATCTATGACATTGATGCTTTGGATGCCAAGTCAAAGTATTTCCTTCCACCATTTTCCTAAGAATCAAAGAACATGCATTAAATGAGACAAACATGATTCGCCACCATAAAAAGGCTCCCTTTATTGGGATACATGATATTGATGCCTTGGTTTTGCAAGGAAAGCTTTTCTTTCCATCATTTTCCTTACAATCAAAGTTTGTTCGTCAAATGAGATAAACATGGATTCTCATAATAATTTTTGTTCTTTTTATGATTGGCCACCATAAACATGTTCTCCTCATTAAGACACATGATATTGATGCTTTGGTTTTCCCAGAAAAGCTTTCTTTCTCTCATTTTTCTTAGAATCAATGTTTATCCATGAAATAAGACACAATTGGATACTCTTACTAATTTCCATTCTTCTTGCGATTGGCCGCCATAAACACGATCTCCTTATTGGGACACATGACATTGATGCTTTGATTTCCAAAGAAAGGCTTTTCTTTCCCTTATTTTTCTTAGAATCAATTTTCATTAATCAAATGCAACAAACATTAATTCTTGCAAAAATCACTTTTCTTTTCACTATTGGTGAATAAAAAACATGTTCTTCACACATGAGTACACGATATTGATGCTTTGATTTCCAAGGAAAAGCTTTTCTTTCCTCTATTTTCTTAAGTATCAAAGTTATCCATCTAATGAGACAAACATGGATACTCATTAAAATCTTTTCTTTTTGCAATTGGGCACCATGAACAGATTCTACTCATTGGTATATATGATTTTGATGCTTTGGTTTGCAATGCCAAAAAATTTCTTTCCACCATTTTTCTTAAAATCAAAGTTCAACTATCAAATAGGACAAACTTGGATACTCATAATAATTTACATTCTTTTTGTCACTAGCTACTATAGACACTTCTTTCTGTTCGACCCACTTTTGGCCCCCAAAGACTCGATTGAAGGATGATAAGAACAAAAATTAAAATAAAAAATAAGGGACAACTGCTGGGTGCCATGTCGCCAATTGAAAATTTTTTTTGGAAAGTTTGAAATGCCTATAGGTTGTATTGAAGAAAAATATAAAAATGAGGCATTGAAGGCCACTTGTCATGGTGTCAGCAAGGTTATTCAAATTTATACATGAATCCATTTCCCGATGTTGTAACTAAGTTAAGGTAACTGGAGAAGCCATAGGTACCTATAAGTTATATTGGTGCACAAGTATTGATATGAGGCTTTACATCACAAAAAACTTGAAATTTCACATATAGCAGCGATACAAGGGTGTTTGGTATCGATACCTAAGATGTGGTATCGATACCTAGTATGTTTGTATCGATACAGACCATCACGTAGCTAAAGTTGTGATTTTTGGCAAAATGTATCAATACACAAGCATGAGTATCGATACAAATCCATGGAGTATCGATACAGGCTCTAACTCTCGAGACTGGAACCTTTTTTGCTCTTAGTATCGATACATAACTCCTGGTATTGATACTTATGAGTAAAAAGAACCTTATGTATCGATACAACATGTTTTATATTAATACACCAAGGCATATTTGCCTTATTCAAGCCATCTTTTAGCCACTGCACTATTGATTCAAAATCTAATTCAAACATATTTCTTGCACCTAAAATCATCAAAATTCATACCAGGCTTTGCCTTTAGGCCTATGATTGGATTTAAACAAATTTTGAGGTCCAAATAGCCAATAAGAAAGGACATTTCATGACATTATGCAATTTATCAAAGGGTAAGGCTGAACTTACCCAATGTCCAGATATATAAAGTAGTCTAGATCCACTATTTTGGCAGAGCAAACTAATGGGCATGGCAGTTGAGCACTGTACCTAACCCCTGTATGAGGTACATGCACCAAAACCTTAAAATGCCCCTATTTTCTATCTTTTATCTTTATAGCCACATGGCTACATAAGCCAACCATGGACTCAGCTGAAAAAAGGAGAAGAAAAAAGAGATTTCTAGTAGAAAACTCCACTTCTAATCATCCCTATAATATTCATTAGCCAACCAAAAATACTATTACACTACCTTTCACCCTCAACCATTTTCCATTCCCATAGCTCTCTAAACCACCTTTAAAAACCTTTAAAAACTTACCTTTTCACACACTTTCACCCTCAAAACACCCCACTATATTACCAGAAAGCTTCTTCCTTTCACCTTTTTCTTGCTAAATACTAGAAAAAAGAGGGAGGGAACTGAGCTTAAAGTCACTACTTTGAAAAAATAGATTCTGAGTAAAAAAACTCCACTTCTAATCATCCATTCAATATTCCTTAGCCACCAAAAAACACTATTCCATTACCTTTCACCCTTAACCATCTTCTAATCCCGTAGCTCCCTAAAACTAAAAACTCACCCTTTCACACACTTCAATCCTCAAAACACCCCATCATTGACCATATTACCAGAAAGCTTCTTCCTTTGACATTTTTTTGCTAAATAATAGCAAAAATAGGGAAAGAACTGAGCTTAAAGTTACTGCTTTAAGAAAAAGGGAAAGCTCAGCATTTGTTGGTATATTTTCTACTTTTCCATACATTTTTTATTTTTATCATCCACTTCATTTTGGTATGCCTTTCATGCTACCATGACCTTCCTAAGACTCTCATGCATTATTTTTACCTTGGTTATAGTAGTATTAGGATCTTGATGACCCTTTTAACACCTTGATGTTGCTTGGATGTGTAAACTTGCCATCATTTTATCATTACATAGCCTATGTGCATACATTTTATGCCATGTTCTTTCATATTCACATATCCATCTCATATTTAAATAGTCACCTTAGTATGTCTTATGTATGTTCATACATTTTATTGTGTTTTAAGGGGTCACATGAAATAAAAATGCTGTCTTGACAACTTTAGCATCCATTCCTTCATTTAAACATGTTCATATCATCTCCATGCACCATTTTTGTCATCTTCTTGTATTTTGTCACCCATTTTCGTGTCAAAATGTCATCTTTGTATGTTTGCATGTTTAACCCATCTTCATCTTTGTTTGTGCTATATTTTGCTCATGACATCTTTGTCAAGAATGCTAGTTATTTCCTAAAAACATGATTTTCAGAAAAATCCCCAAGTTAAGTTCATACTATGTTCAATAGATGAAGAATAGCATGGATTTAATGTTTTCATAAAATTAGTCTTCCAATCTTAGGGATAGATCAACATTTTAGCTCTGGATTCATGGTGAAATAAGCTCATTTTCAAATTAAAAGAAAAGAGATATTTTCTATTTCTTAAAGTATTAAGTCTTGATCTTGAATCCCATATTCCTTTTATTAACATGGTCAACAGGTTGTTTCATCATCCTAAATTACTCCAGGATTATGGAATGAACTTGTGGAGCCCATGTTACTTTCTTTCACAGATGTTCGAACATCCCAAACCTAAGCGTATCTTTGAAAAAACTTGAAAATATCATATAGCCCCTTATTTTGCTCTGGTAGTGTTGTTGTCTGAGCTTGAAAAATCATTTTTGAATCACAAAATGTTCTTCTTGATTTTACTGATATTTTTCCTTTAAAAGGTATGAAATTACCTTTCTAACGGTGTCTTGTCTACCCTCAGATTATCTCAGATGAGGGAGTTATGATTCTTCGAACCTTTGCTGTTTGGAAACCCTAGAACCATCATGCAATATTCTATTTAAGCCACTTTGGCCCATCAAATGATTTTTCTTAACAAGTTCCCAAAATTTCTTTTCTAGAAAGGTATTATTCATGATCTAATGATCCTAGATAAGCCTAGAATGACTTTTCAAGGTTTAGTGTGTCATTTCCCCTGCACATGCTCCCAACATCAAGATAGACCCAAATTTAAAAAATAATTCCCCCTTTCAAGTTACCTTATCGAGTTTCTTTTCCAATGATGCCTTGTTTGTCCTCTAAAGCATTTAGATGCACCCAAAATAAATTTAGGAAAATAGATGACATGATGCTGTCCCTTGCTTTTTAACTTAATTTTTTATTCTCCTTTTATTAAGACATTTGAATGTCTAGAAAAACACCTAATTGGTCCCCCTAAAACACAAGCATTTTAGACTCAAATCAAGGGTAAAATACAAAAACATATTTGATACTATATCTCTCTCCTCTATAATAAAATTTTGCTAGTAGAGATAGTCCAACCCCACTATTCTGAGGGGATACTCTAATCCTGTTTTTCATTAAAAATTCAAAATTTAACTTTATTCCTAAATATTTTCCTAACTCTATCTTTGGTGATACTCCAACCTTACCTCTCTAAAGGGATGCTCTAACCTCGCTTTTCCAAAAAAGAAATTCAAAACTTTTTCTCTTTCAAATGCCTTAGACCGTTTTAATTAAAATCATCTTAATTCCTCAAATCACCACCAAATCCAGACCAATCTCTAAAATTGCCATCTTAGTTATTCTTTAATAATCAAAGGCAATTACGAGGTACATTTTGATTACCCTGCATTTTATGTTCCTTTGTTTGTGATTGCTTATTTATGATATTATCATATTTCTCTTTTTCTGTCTTACTAACTTATTTCTTTTTGTAGTGATTATCATGCATCCATGTTTTAAATTTGTTTTTCAATAAAGCTTTCGAGGTAATGTTCCATGTTTGTATCTTTCCAGTGCCTAATACAGAACATCCAAATTTTTAAATCCAATATGGACATTGTTTTCACAAAAATCCTTATGCTCCTCACATCTCCAAGGTGCATAAGTGAGCTAATTTTCTTTAGAAAAATAGGACCTAAATTTACAAAACTTCATGCATTAAAGGGAAATATATCTAAATAATGACTAAATGGAACCGATTTAACTGAGACCAAAGTGAGATATAGTTAGTGGATACCGATTTTGGGAATCAATTGTACCTCATTATGCGTAATCAACTCCTAAACCCAACTATCGAATCTTTAGACTAGGTAAACCATGAAACCGATGTCTCAAGTTTCATAACTCAGAATATTACTTTTGTAGACATCTTATTTTGTTTGAGCTAATTTTTAACAAGCTAAGGGATGATCCTTGCCTGATGAAAAGGTATTTTTAAGGATGTCAAGAATGCCTATAGATTATATTAAAGAAATGCAAGGATGTGACATAAAAGGATGTAGTTCCAAGTATTCAGGGATAAAACATAGGGGAAAATTTATAATTTTCCCAAAATGTATCAATACATGGTTCTCATGTATCGATACAATGCTCTAACGACCCAAAAATTTGGAATGTTCCTATTGGTATCGATACAATGTGTAAATGTATTGATACATGAGTTTGTGTATCGATACATCAACTCATGTATTAATACTAGGCCATGCCAGAACCAAAACTTGCATTCTATAAAGTTGATGTATAGATACACATCAACATGTATGGATACAATGTTTCATAGTATCGATTCAATGATAATTGTATCGATACAATGTTCATTGTATCGATACATTCTAGGTTTTTGGACCAATTGTATTGATACATTTTTCAGTGTATCGATACATACAAGTCATTTTCCATGATCGAGGCATTTGTAACTTGTCCATCATTGATCCAAAGCTCGATTTTAACTCGTTTTGCATAAAAAAAGATCAAAACCCATATCAAATTATGATTTTGGACTTGTGAATTAATCAAAACATTTTTTTTTGAAGTCTAAATTAGATCATGAAGGGTCAACGTCATATAATCACCCTATTTCTCCCTTGTTTGTTGACAAATATCTCTATCAGCCACTCTACTTGCTGGTATTCGATTTTAGCAATCAAACCAACTGCCCTATGTCCATCACATTGGTAGCAAATTGCTTCATACAGCCACCCTATAGCCATCAGTTGTCACAACTTTGTCCCCTTAAAAAATAACCAAAAACACCTCCAATTTACTCTAAAGTGCTGGTATAAATAGGCCATTAATATCTCAACAAAAGAAAAAGTTTTTTCCAACTTGTTTCATCTCTCATAACTCATTCACACATCAAAAAAATAGAATCCCGTAGCCCTTCACTCAGCATCCCAAAATAGCCCCAAACACTCATTTCGAGCCACTATACACTTTAAAAAATCAACCTTACCCATACCAGAACCAAAACCTTTCTTTTTTTCTTATTTCTTGCTAATTAACAGTAAGGAAAAGAGGGGAATTCAGGCCATCTTTGCTGCTCCAACCACTTGACCAAAAATTGAAGCTTTATTGGTATAACGTCCTACTTAATCACTTTCATTTTCTATTTTTAGTATTTTTATCATTTAGTGAGCCTTTCATGCTTCCATCACCCTCT
>JBBYHK010477323.1:0-18613 GCA_038382065.1 Adansonia grandidieri | reverse complement strand
ATGATAAATCAGGATTTAATATAAAATATTTTTATTTTTTATTAGTTTTTAAATATTAACTCAAGATTAATAAAAAAAAATTTTAATATTTTATTGTCTGTAAATACTATTTTAATTTATATATTTATATATATAATTATATTTTTATATATATATGGGAAGGGTTGGTTCGATTAAGAACGTAAAGAAGAGTAACAATAAAAAAAAGAATAAAATTAGGGGTAAAAAAGTAATTATTATTTTATTAATAATTTTAATAAGTATTATTTCTTTTTTTATAATTTTTTTTATTTTGCTTTTATTTTAATAATTATTAGTTTATGTTCTTTTTTTGAATTTTTTTTAAATTTATATAGCATGTTGGGAACAATTTCTCAACTAAATTTTATATTTTTTTTTATATTGAGAAATCGTCATTTGAAATAGCGATTTTTGAATAACTTTTCAAAATTAGCCTATTTCGGTAAATAATCTGAAAACGGCTTATTTCGGTAAATAAAAAAATTTTTAATATTATTTTAATAAAAAAGCACCAAAATTCTATTTTACAAAGAAAAAATATGTTGATATTATTTTAATGTGCAAATTACCAACATTAAAACTATAATAATATCTAGCCCTAGGGCTTATAAAATTGTCTAATTATTACAAATTATATATTTGTTAATATCTTAGTATAGATACTTAATATGTTTTTATCAAGTAAACACTAAATAAATTATTTTAATATCTTTACTAAGTATTTAAGAAATAAAAATAAATAAATAAAACATGTTGCGATATTTTAATTTTATTTATAAAATTAAAAAATTTATCGATAACGTATTAAATAATTATTCTTATTTTATATCATATATATCATATAATTTATATCATAAGATATATATATATATATATAAAATTATAACACTTAAGGTCGACTCATATTGATCTTAGTTCGATCCTTGGACACCTTTAAGATGCATAGATATATAAATATATATATATATGTAATTGTATTAATAATTTTAGCTAAATTTAAAATTTGAAGAAGAAGTTTAAATTTTACCCATTTAAAATATATATATATATATATATACACACATAAATCAATCAATTAGGATAAATAATCGGGTGCTATGTAGAGTATTAATTAGGAGGGTAGATTTTATGGTTGAAGCCAAAGTCTACGTCTAATTGATAACGATATACACGCGTCAACAGATCATGGCAATGGAAATTATTGACGCTGTAATCGGCAGAATTTTCTGGACCCTTTCCTAGCTGTGGAATATTAGTATGGATTTTGATATTAATAAAAGGATTAATATTTGATATATTAATAAATAATTTTTTTTAATTTTATAAATGGATTAAAATTTTATTGTGTATTTTATTTTTATTTTTAATTAATTTTTTATATTATTTAAGGGATATATGTGTAATTATTTTAATATTGTTAGTGATATTTTTAGAATATATCTATATACAAAATATTTTTTTTAATAAAATATGTATGCCTTTGTACATATAATAATAATAATAATAATAATCATCATCATCATCATCATCGTAGTAGTAGGAACTTGCATGATATGTTTAGACGAAAATTTTTAAAATTTTGTAGAATTCTAAAATGTTAACATTTTCAAATTCATCAATTCAAAATATAATATTTGGATTTATAGTTGTATTGTTTGGATAAATATTTTTTAGAAAAAAATTGAACATTAGAATGTGATTAAATAAAAAAATCAATTTGATGAAATAAAAAAAATTATAAAGAATGATAATAAAAAAGAAAAATATGTAATATAAATGTCATTAGATTTATAAAAATGTATAGATATATAAGGCAATAGAAAGATAAATTTTAAAATGAGTTTTTTTTTTGTAGTTAAAATTAAATAATAATCATGTTAAAAAAGAAATATAACAAATACTGATATCTTTGTAAAAAAATCAAAGAATTTCACAAAGAAAATTTGAGGTATCTAAAATTTTTTTTTCAAATTTCAAGAATTTTAAAAATTTTAATTTTTATTTTATCAAAAAGAAAAAAAATCTCTTTTTAAAATTTTACAAGTCTCTCTACGAATAAATTCTCCCTCGAAGTCTCACATTTAAATGCGCCCTTTGTTTTTTTGAATGGACAAACTCTAATACAAGTTTTATTGATGACGAGGCAATAATTTTGATAAAAATAAAGTAATACAATAAATAAACAAGCAAAAGAGATGATGCTATTTATTGAGTTTTTTTTTTTTATTCGTAAGTAGCATTCGCAATTTCATAACACTAACTACAAAAATATCAAATAAGTGATCGTATGAAAAATAATAATAACAATAAAAATAATATTTTTTTAGAGATTAATCTCTTATATTAATTTCAATATATTCATTATCATTAATATTTACATATGTACCATTGAGCCACTTGAAGATTTTAGGATTCGCTAAATAGTTAAAAAAGGGGAAAAAAAAAGGCATAGCTCAGTTAGATAATTTATGAATGAGGTTATTTAAACTAATGAAATGTTAAGGTGGAAAGAACAAAATGAGAGGTAGCTAATCAATTTTCTGAAGAGAATTAATTGCATTAATCATATTAACTACATCATTTACAATATTTAAAGATTATAAAAGAGTATGACTTATATATTTTGTAGAATGTTATTCTTATCAAGGTTAAATGTTATTAACCTATTTAAGTCTAAACCATTGAGACTCTTTGGAGGGTTTAACCAAAGAGCATGCCAATCCCAAAAGGTATAGTTTTCCCATTTGATAAAATAGTGAATTAAATATTTACTTAACTTAGTAGGTTTTTAAGATGATTCAACGTTAGCTTAATAAATCGGTCTTTCAGTAGAAAAGTAAAAGCTTCTGGTCTAATGGACCTTAAAAAAACTCACTAAAATAAGTGGTAGCATTGAAATAGACAAAGCAGCAAAGCAACAAAGCAACACGCAATGAAACCATTTCAATCCAATCCATTAACGTCACAACTTGTGGAATAATCAAAGACAATAAACTAGATCCAAAATGTAAATAGAAAGACAACGATATCACACCAAACAAAAATGGAATATATTGGCCAAGGATTGTTTTAGGGTTGGCGTCAAGTCAAGGTGTAGGGCCTCATATGTAGCAATCTTGATGTAATACTTGAATGGACCCTTCTTGAAATCTAACTAGCGAAGTTTCTACGTAAATACGTACTTAATTAGTTCCATAAAAATTTAGGAAAATTTTCTTTTCTTGATGCAGCAGTTGAATGCAATGGAATATGACAAGTATGTCATGAATGAAATTAGCCCAAACTCTACGTTTAAAGGTAAACCACTCCACCTTTAAGTGTTTACTTATTAAAGGGATTGAACTCATTAATCTTTGTCCATAATAATATATATTTAATAAATATAAATAAAATTCTCTAATGTATCGTCAATAAAGTTTAAAAACTTTATAAGATAATCTAGTGACACGTGTTCTTGTAGATAATAATAAAAAAAATTAAACTAGACAAAGCAAATGCTTGAGGACCCCTAAAACTCACTAAGATAAGCGGTGATATTGAACTAGGTAAAGCAATGTGCAATGAAACCATTTCACTCTAATCCATTAGCGTCATAACTTGTGGAAAAAACCAAAGATAATAAACTACTTGCAAAATGTGGATAGAAAGACACCAATACCACATCAAACAAAAAAGGAAAATATAGGCAAAGAATAGTTTTAGGGGTGACACCAAAGTCAAGATGTAGAGCTTCACACATGGCAATCTTGATGTAATACTTGAAATGGACCCTTCTTGAGATCTAACCAGCAAAGTTTCTGCACAAATACATAATTAGTCAATTCCACAAGAATTTATGAAAATTTCTTTTTTCGATGTAGTAGTTGGATGCAACAGAATATGACAATTATGTCATGAAATGAAATTAGCCTAAACTCTACGTTTAGAGGCCAAACCATTCCATACTTTGGTGTTTAGTTATTAAAGGGATTGAATTCATATGTTCGTCTGCGTTCAGAGTAATATATATATATATATATATATATATAAAGAATATGTTTAAAAATTTTTTTAATGTATTATCAGTAGAGTTTAAATACTTTATCAATTTAATCTAGTGACATGTGTTCTTGTAGGTCATAATAAAAAATATTAAAAAAATAATATTGCTAAAAGAAACTTGTCAATTTCTTAACTCATTTTCTGAAATTTAAAGACTATATCGATGATTTATAAAAAAACACTGTTAAAAATTATTATTTATAAACAAATTGCAATTATTTATATGATTTTTCTTAATTTGGTGAAAAAGTGTATTTATTATTAAATTTTAGAAGAATAATATATTAAATGAAAAGAATTTTTTTTTCATTTATCAAAATTTTTGGTTTAAAAGATCTTTTTTAAAATAGTATCTCTGTATCTTTAACTAATATCTTTAACAAGTTATTTCTCTTGGAAAGCTTTTTATTTCTGAATTTACCTACAAAGAAACACGGCGAACAGCCTATCGGGTATTATTTGTTTTCATTTTATTATTACTAGGCCAAAATTCTAATTTTTTTTTAAAAGAAAAAAATCTGTAATTATTTTAATGTGCAAATTACCAGCATGTAAACTATAATAATATCTGTAGCCCTGGCCCTCATAAAATTATCAAATTATTACTAAGTGTATATTTAATGAGTTAATTCTAGTACATATACTTTAATATGTTTTTATCAACTAAACACTAAATAAACATGAAGAAAATACTTAATTATCAGTTATGGTGTAAAAAAAAAAACTACCTTGTTTCTTCGAATTTATGAAGATCAATATATCAGCAATAACCAAAAAAAGAAGAAGAAGAAGAAGAAGAAAGACTAATCGATATGCCAAGTCCAAGTCTTCTCTAATGATGCTAAAGCTAAACAAATGTAAATACACACACCATATTATTAATAGATATTGTCTTCAAGTCTTTATGACTATATTTCTAATTATTTGGGATACCTTAATATCAAATTATTCATGATCAACAGTTAAGTAATTGATAAAAGTAACAAAAAAATAATTACAATAGTGGATGACAATATTTATTGAGTTGGCTTTTGGTTTCAACTTTCAGGGGTTAGTATTGCAATTTCATAGGATAAAAAAAGTGGTCAAATAATTATATTTCATAATAAAAACAAATTGAGATTGTAAAATCTTTGATGAAAAAATATACACTATGTATATGGTAAGCATTTTTTTCATTGGCACTTCATTTAATTACTTCTATAGACTACCCATGTCATGTTAAAAAAAAATGAAGAAGAAAATCATTTGGTGAATAGGCGTGAAAGCTATAAAATTGTAAAGAATTCATTTAATGGATGTTTATAGGAATTAATTAAAAATTATTTAATTTTAATTTTAATTTTTTTATATTTAAAATATTAAGTTTATTAAAATTAAAAAAAATATTAATTATAATACTTTTATTATTATAATAATTATCATTTTAATCATTGTAGCTAAACATTAATTATTAACTTGTTTTTTTGAATGTGAGTGTATATCTATGGGTTGGTGGCTTGATGCCTAAGTCATGAGATGTTTACAGTGGTTTTCTTCTTGTGGGTTTCTGAATTTTTCCTCATGAATTTTCTACGAAACCAAACAAAAATTAATTTCTTGGCGGTATTGCTACAAAGCCGCGCTGAATTTTCCACCAAGACTAATGGAGTGGACATAATTTAACTCCATCTCTCCAAGTTTTCTAGTCAACCCACAAATTGATTAGTAAACCTCATCTTTTATTTTCCAAAAGTAATTAAAGTATTTTAAAAAAATTAATTAATTTTGGAGAAAAATCGAAAGGGACAATAATGCCTATCCTTACTACATGTGAGCAGGATATGCTTGTATAAAATTAATTAATATATTATTTATAATAATATTATGTTAAATACAATAAATTATAATTTTATTTGTACTTTTTAATATATTAAATAAAAAAATTATTAAATATAATTACTTTAAAGAGTATTTTCTTTATTCAATGAACCTTACTATTTGAGCAATTGGGTGGATATGAAGCATTCGGATTATTGTCAAATGGGAAAGCGTTGAATGCAACAACACCAGTGGACAAGTTATAGGACTCAATCTTAATTACACATGATAATGAAAATTGGGAGGTACATATGGGTATCTCAATGCCTCTTTGTTTCTCCCATTTGAGGAATTGAAAACTCTTCATTAACCTGGGAATGGAATAGTTAATTTATTTACCTAAATAATTTTTTAGAACAAATCCCACATTAAATTGACGACTTCGGTGCCTAACTAAAAACTAAATAAATGTTTGAATTTGTGAAGCTTCTAGTCTAGTGGCACCAATACCATCGTACAAGAACGGAAGATATAGGCGAAGGTTTACTTGAGAGTTTATGCCAAAGTCAAGAGGTGGAGCCTCACGCATTACAAACTTGATGTAATACTTGGAATGAAAAATTTTCTAAACATATACTTAATTAGTTCCCACAAGAATTTATGAAATTTTTTCTCGGTTTAGTTATTGGATGCGACAGAATTTAACAATACTATCATTGAATCAAATTAAACTAAACTCCACGATTTGAGGTTAGATCATGTTGGTTATTAAAGAAATTAAATTCATATATATATATATATATATTACTCCATGTCCATAATAATATATATAGATAAAAAGAATAAATATTAAAAATTATCTAACGTATTATCAATAAAGTTAAAAACTCTATTAAAATATTTAATATGATCACGCATTTTTTTAAGGAAATAATAAAGAATATTGTAAAATTAATATTACAAGAAAAAATATTTATACATTTCTTAACCGTTTTATGGAGTAAAAAATTAAATCGGTAGTGCATAAAAAACATGCTCATAAAAATTTTTATCTATAAACAAATTACAATTATTATTTACTATATTTTCTTTGTATTTGGTGAAAAAAGTGTATTTATTATTAAATTTTAGTAGAATAGTACAAAAAAAAAAGTCGCTTGGTCTGGATAGGTCACAGAACATAGAAGCACGGCGAACAGTCTAGCAAGTACTATGTTTTTATTTAATTATTACTAGATGAAGATTCTATTTTATAAGGAAAAAATAGGTACTATTTTAATGAGAAAATTAACGACATTAAAACTATAATAATATCCAGCCCTAGCCCTCATAAGATTATCTAATTATTACTAATTATATATTTGGTAGTATCTTAGTACGCAGGCTTAATATGTTTTTATCAAGTAAATACTAAATAAATAGGAAGAAAATACTTAAATATCAGTGATGGTGTCAATATATATATATATATATATAGTATATGTAGTATATTTAGTATTTCTTCGCATTTATGAACATCCCCAAGAAAAAAAAATAGAAAGACTAATCGATATGCCAAGTCGAAGTCTTCCTTTTATTTTTTAGTGCCAAAGTCAAAGTCTTCTCTAATAATTCTGAAGCTACACAACCATAATGTTAATTGATATTATCTTTCAGTTTTTATGATGTATTTCAAATTAGGAGGGTAGATTTCATGGTTGACGGCAAAGTCTATGTCTCTCCGATAAGGACATTCACGCGTTAATGGATGATGGCAATAGAAATAATCGACGCCATGATGGGTAGAATTTTCTCGATCTAGCTAGTTGTGGAATATTAATATTGATTTTGATATTAATATTTGATATATTGATAAGTAAAAATTTTTAATTTTATAAATAAATTAAAGTTTGTCGTTTATTTTATTTTTATTTTTAATTAATTTTTTATTTTATTTGAGTGGTATACATGTCGTCATTGTCTGTAGAGTTTAAAAACTCTATTAGCCGCTTATAGAATAATTTTTTTTAATAAAATTAGTTTGTGTTAGTACATATGCAAAAGAAATAAAATAAAATAAAATAATGTTAGTAGGAATACTTTTAAGGTGTGTTTGGATGATAGATTTTTAAAAAAAAATTCATTTGTAAAAAGATTTTTAAAATTTTAAAATAATTTTTTTTGTTTTGCAAAATAAAAATAAAATTTTTTAAAATTTTTAGAATTTGAAAGAGGAATTTTCGATAGCTCTAATTTCCTTTTCAAATTCCACCTCTAGAGGTGGAATTTGTAAGATTCCTTAGTTTTTTTATTAGGTTATTATTATTTATTAAGTTTTCTTTTTTAACGTTATTATTAATTTTTTAAATTTTAACTAAATAAACTTATTTTAAAATTTATGTTTTTATTTTTTATGTTATTAGAAATATTTAAATATGTTTTCAAATCTAATGGCATCCATATTGCATATTTTTCTTATTTTATTTTTAATATTATTTTTTATTTTATCAAATTTCAATATTCCAAATTTCTTTCTAAAAAATATTTATCCAAAAATTACAATTACAAATGTCAATATTTTGAATTGGTAAATTTTAAAATGCTAGTATTTTAAAATTCTTCATCCAAACACACTCTTAGGGTGCATTTAGACGAAGGATTTTAAAAATTTTGGAGAATTCTAAAATGCTAATACTTTAAAATTAATCAATTCAAAATGTTAGTATTTGTAATTGGATTGTTTGCCTAAATTTTTTTAGAAAGAAATTTTGAATATTGGAATTTGAAGAAATAAAAAATAATTATAAACAATAATATTAAAAATAAAATAAGAAAAATATACAATATAGATGTCATCAGATTTATAAAAATATATAAATATAAAAATAAATTTTTTTAGTTAAAATTAAATAAATAATAATCGTGTTAGAAAAAGAAACATAACAAATGCTAATATGTTACTAAAAAAGCAAAGAATTTCACAAGGAAATTTGAGCTATATACAATTTCTTTTTCAAATTTCAACAATTTTAAAAAATTTTATTTTTATTTTGCCAAAAAAAAATTATTTTTAGAATTTTGAAAATATCTCTATAAATAATTTTTTTTGAAATATCTCATTCAAACACACGATTAATTTTTTGTGAATAGACAAATTCTAGTACGAGTTTTATTCATGATAAGAAAATAATTTTGATAAAAGTAAAGTAAAATAATAAATAAATAAGATGATGCTATTTATCGAGGTTTTCTTTTGGTTTTTTTAACGTTCATTGGTATGTAGCATTCGCAATTTCATAACACTAAACACAAAAATGATCAAATAAGTGAATCTCATGAGAAAAAATTGAGATGGTTAATTAAAAAAATAAATATTCTTAATAATAATAAAAATAATTTTTTGAGAGATTAACCTCTTTTATTACATTCAATATATTCATTATTATTAATCTATATATATATATATATATAGAATTGAGCCATTAGAAGATTTTAGGACTCGTTGAATAGTAAAAAAAAAAAAGTAAAACCCCGTTAGATAATTTACGAATGAGGTTATTTTAATTGATGAAATGTAAAGGTTGTTAGAACAAAATGAGATATAGCTACTCAGCTTCCCGAAAAGACTTAATTAATTTATTTGATCTCGTTAGCTAAATCATCTATAGAATTTATAGATTTTAATGGAGCATAAATTATATATTCCATGTAATGTTTGTTATATCAAGGTTAAATGTTCTCAATCCACTTAAGAACAAGTTATTAAGACCCTTTAAAGGTTCTAATCAAAGAATGCATACTTTTCCTTCTAAAAATATTTTTTGATAAAATAATGCATTAAATATTCACCTAACTTAGTAGGTTTGCTAGTTGATCTAACGTTAGGCTCAAGATGTTAGTCCACAACAAAAAAATAAATACTTAAGCTTGAAAGGCTTTTAGTCCAGTGGACCCATAAAATATAACAAGATAAGTGACAGTGTTGAATTAGACAAAGCAACTCATAATGAAACCATTTAACTCTAATCCATTAACATCAAAACTTGCAGGAATAATCAAAGATAATAAACTAGTTTCAAAATGTGGATAGAGAAATACCAATACCACATCAAACAAAAATGAAACATATAAGCGAGTGATTGTTTTAGGGTTGACGCCAAAGTTAAGATGTAGAGCCTCAAACACAGCAATTTTGATTTAATACTTGAAATTGATCTTCTTGAAGTCTAACCCGCAAAGTTTCTGCACAAATACGTAATTAGTTTTTTCCCAAAAAAAATTATGAAGGTTTTCTTTTCTCGGTGTAGTTGTTGGATGTGACAGGTTTTGACAACTATGTCGTGCAATGAAATTAGCCAAATTCTACACTTAAATACTTGAAATGGACCCTTCTTGAGGTCTAACCAGCAAAATTTCTACATAGGTACATAATTAATTATATTTCCACAAGAATTTATGTAAATTTTCATTTTCTTGTTGTAGTATTGGATGCGATGAAATTTAAAAATTATGCCATGGAATGAAATCAATCCAAAGCTTACGTTTAGAGGCCAAACCACTCCATAGTTAAGTGTTTAGTTACTAGAGAGATTGAATTCATACATGTTACTCCACGTCCACACAGTAATATATAAAGAATAAATGTTAAAAAATCATCTAATGTATTATCAACGGAGTCTAACTCCCTATTAGTTTAATGTAGTGACACTTGTTCTTATAGATCATAATAAAAAAATTAAAAAATAATATATGTTAATTTCTTAACTTGTTTTCTGAAATTTATAAACTACATTGATAGTGTATAATAAACACTCTTAAAAATTATTATTTATAAACAAATTACAATTATTTATATGATTTTTTTAATTTGGTGAAAAAAATGTATTTATGATTAAATTTTAAGAGAATAATATATTGAATGAAAAGCTTTTTTTTCTTTTACCTAAATTTTGGTTTAAATGATATTTGTAAAATAGTATTTCCTTAGAATAATTATTTATTACACTAATAGTGAAAGTTTTTAACTCCACAAGTAGAGTTAAAACAATGCCAAGTGTCTCATTTATTTAGCTTTTATTTTTTAATCATTTAAGATATATGATAATGTTTTAACCCTGCTTATAAAGTTTAAAAAACTTTAATGCTAGTGTATTAGAGTTTTTTCCATCTCCTTATCTTTAACTAATAGCTTTAACGAGTTATATCTCCATGGAAGGTTTTTACTTCTGAATTTGCCCACAAAGAAACACGGCCAACAATGTAGCATGTATGATTTGTTTTTATTTTATATTACTAGACCAAAATTATATTTTATAAAGAAAAAATTAGTAATTATTTTAATTAGATTAGGGAACACTTACTATGTGGGTGACGGGAAAATATTAAAAAAAAAAAGAAGTTATTTAAAGCTAAAGTAGTTGGTAGTTTTTTCAGAGATGAATATTTAAAAAAATTAGTTAAAAGTATTTATATTTTATACTAATTAGCATTTTACTTTTATTTTATTTGGTTATGTAGATGTTGAATTTACATAAAAAGCCAATAAATTTCATAATATCATGTAACAAAATATGGGTAAAAATGTCTTTTAAATTTTTTATTATATATATTTTTAAAATATTAATATCATGTTAAAAACTGCCCACTTATATTTAAAGAACAGTAGTTTTTATTTAAAAAGTTACTATTTTTTATTAAAAACTACCCAAGTGCTATAAGAAAAAAAAAGTGTATCATTGTTTTATTTAAATATCAATATTTTTAATTTATTATTTATTTAAAATCATATAAAAAAATCCTTGGGTGTATCAAATTCCAATTGATTATAATTTAATTAAAATTTTTAGTATTTTTTAATTAAATTAGTGTCATTTGACTCAGTGACATCAAACTCAGTAAGAAGCTTTGTTAATAGTATAGATATGCAAATTACCAGCATGTAAACTAAAATAATATCTAGCCCTAGCCTTCATAAAATTATCAAATTATTACTAAGTACATATTAATTAGCTAATATCTAGTAAATATACTTTAATATACTTTTATCAAGTAAACACTAAATAATTATCAAGAAAATACTTGATTATCAGTTACGGTGTTAAAAAAAAAAGTACCATGTTTCTTCACATTTATGAATATCAATACATCAGTAATAATGCAAAAAAAAAAAAAAAATGGAAAGACTAAACGATATGCCAAGTCCAAGTCTTCTATAATAATGCTAAAGCTACCCAAATGGAAATGCACACATTATGACGCCAAAGTCAAGAGATGTTTACAGTGGTTTTCTTCTTCCGGGTTTCTGAATTTTTGCTCATGAATTTTCTGCAAAACCAAACAAAAATTAATTTCTTGGTGCTATTGCTACAAAGCCACACTGAATTTTCCACCAAGACTAATGGAGTGGACATAATTTAACTCCATTTCTCCACGTTTTCTAGTCGACCCACACATTGATTAGTAAAGCTCATCTTTTTCTTTTTCAAAAGTAATTAACGTATCTTTATAATAAATTTTTTTTTTAATTTTGGAGAAAAATCAATAGGGACAATAATGCCTATCTTTACTGCACATGAGCAAGATAAACTCATATAAAAAATAAGGGTTTTGTAAACAAGTAACTTGAGATATTTTGTAGGATTAATTAATATATTATTTATAATAATAATAGTTTTATTTGATTATTTATTATTTATAATAATAATAATAATAATATTTAATCATTTAGCTGCTATTTGTTTTTAGTTGATTATTTCCAAACCGAAATTCTATTGTACAATTAAAAGATAGGTAATTATTTTTATTTCAAAGTGGATAAATATTATTTTTTGAATGGAAATAATTGTCTTGATAAATGATTGTTAAAAGTTAAAATATTGAATTAATAATAATAATAATAATAATAATAATAATATGGGATTCATATATATAAGTGGATTTTTTTAGTATTGGGTATTGAATAAAAAAATATTATAATCGTTAAATAGTTAAAAAAAATGTTAAATGATGTTATTGGTTACGAGCTAGTATATGATAATTGTTAGGTTTATACTTTACTTTTTTATAATTATTAATATGAATATGACCGGTAAATATTAATATAATCCAAATGATTAAATTTTGATATCCATCGTAATTTTTTTCATATAGAGTACATTTATTTTTACATATTAAAATAATGTATTATATTGTGATGTTTAATTTTATATTTTTATAATTTA
This sequence comes from Adansonia grandidieri, assembly GCA_038382065.1. Classification (NCBI taxonomy): domain Eukaryota; kingdom Viridiplantae; phylum Streptophyta; class Magnoliopsida; order Malvales; family Malvaceae; genus Adansonia; species Adansonia grandidieri. The sequence goes on along the minus strand of JBBYHK010477323.1, from coordinate 5,552 downwards.
TTGAAGTACAAAAATTAATTTTAAGTATTCACTTATTAAATTATATATTTAACAAATTTCATTTTAAAATTATATAGAGTAGGATAGATATAATTTTTTTAAATCTTATTATTAATTTTTTTTCTAAATTTAAATTCAATTTAAAACTTAAATACATTAAAGATTAAATATTTTTATTAAATCACACCATTATAAGTAGATGTGCCTTTTTAAGATCTTTGAGATTTAGTCCCTTAGAATTTCTCACTTTGTTACTTGTTTTCAATTGGTGTATTTGATTTATGCTGTAATTCAAAATTTTTATTATTTTTTTTTATTGAATTACTTTTTAATTTTTACGCATAATAATTTTTTACTTTAACATTTATGGATGTATGATAATATAAAATAAATAAATAAAAATATATATTCTTTTATTAAAATAGTCTAAAATTTAACATAAATTAAAATAATTTTCAAAGTATATAAAAAAAAAACCGTGCAATGCACGGGTAAAAAAGCTAGTTTTGTACGAAACGAAGCCACATGGAAATTAATTTTTTGGTGGTATCGTTGCGAAGCCACAATGAATTTCCCATAAGATTGGTGAAGTGAATAATTCAAACTCCCATCTCTACACGTTTTCTAGTCAACCCACTCGTTAATTAGTAAACCACGCTTTTTCTTTTTCCAAAGTAATTAATTTTGGAGAAATATCGAAAGTGACAATAACGCTTATCCTCGATGCGTGTAAGCAAGGTACACTCTCATAAAAAAATTAATGGTTTTTTAAACAAATAATTTAAAGATATTTTTTTAAGATTAATTAATATTATTTATCACTTTTAATAGGTAAATAACATATTATTATATATAATAATTGTAAACAGTATTCCCAAAAACAATTATTAACAAAATACAATAAAAAATAGATCGGTAATTACTAAACCTTGATAAAAGTTACGTCTGGAAGAAAAAATGATATTTATTATATCATTTATACATAAGAATTATTGTAAACATAAATTAATATTAGAAATATATATATACTGTATTAATTACATCATCTATACTTGAGAATTATTGCAAATTTGCAATTCATCAATGATCAATCGGGTTGTTGGGTAAAACAATTGACGTGATAGTGCATATATATATATATATGTATATATAATTTATAGATGTAATGCATAAATATCTAACCATATATGTAACTGTATTAATTAGAAAATTAATTTCATTATTGATGTTAATTAAATTCAAGATATCTTTGATAAGGAAATACGTACATCGACTGATAATGACAATAAAATTTCCAACTTGAGATGCCTCAATGGGAACGAATTTTCTGTACCTGGCCAAGTGCAATGTTACGGTGATAACACCAAAATTTTTGAAGTCAAAATACAAATCGAAATTGCCCACCTGGATTTCAAAGTAATTGTCTCATCAGTTGACGCTTAGTCAAAGTCTCTCTTTGTCGGCCACTTGAAAATAATTGTCGATCACTTGATGCGTATTCAAAGTCTCTTTGGTGTGAATCATAAGTCAATCACTTGCACAACCAACAAAACAAGCACCGTGAACAAGCATCCTAGCAGCAGCTACCATTTGTTTTTATTTGATTATTACCAAACCAAAATTCTATTTTATGAATAAAAGATGGGTAATTATAATTTTAATGTGCAAATTACCAACTTCTAAACCATAATAATATCAAGCAAACACTAAATAAATATAAAAAAAATACTTAATTACCAGTTATAGCGTCAAAAAATCTAACATGTTAATTCGCATTTATGAACTTCAATATAATATCAGCCCCCTCTCCCCCACAAATCAATGATATGTCAAGTCCAAGTCTTCTCTAATAATGCTAAAGCTAAACAAATATAAACCCATACACCATAATATTAACAAGTATTGTCTTCCAGTTTTTATGACTATATTTTATATTATTTGGGATACCCTAATATCAAATTATTGTTGATCAATAATTAAATAATTAACAAAAAAGATAATTACAATAGTGGATGACAATATTTATTAAGTTGGCTTTTGGTTTCAATATCAGAGTTAGTGTTGCAATTTAATAGTATAAAAAAAGCGGTCAAATAATTATATTTCATGGTAAAAAAGAAAGAAAACAAAATCTTTGATGAAAAAATACACTTTATATATAAAGTAACCATTTCTTTTTTGTTGGCAATTCATTCAGTTACTTCTATAGACTACCCATGTCATGTTCAAAAAAAAAAGAACAGAAAAAAAAACATTGGTGAATAGGCGTGAAAGCTATAAAATTGCAAAGAATTCATTTAATGAGTGTTGATAACTACTAATTAAAAATTATTTAATTTTTATTTTACGTTTTTTATTAAATATATTAATTTATTAATTTTAAATAATAATATATTAATTATAATACTTTGATTATTATTATTATAAATATCATTTTAATCATTGTCACTAAACTTTAATTATTAACATGTTTATTTCATTGTGATGGTATAGCTAAGAGGTTGGCAGGTTGACGCCAAAGTCGAGGGATATTTACAGTGGTTTTCTTCTTCTGTGTTTCTGAATTTTTTCTCATTTTCTACAAAGCCAAACGGAAATTAATTTCTTGGTGCTATTGCTAAAGACACACTGAATTTTTCATCAAGATTAATGGGGTGGACATAATTTAACTCCATCTCTGCACATTTTCTAGTCTACCCACTCATTGATTAGTAAACCTTATTTTATTTCTTTTTTAAAAGTAATTAAAGTATTTTTATAATAATAATAAATTAATTAATTTTGGATAAAAATCAAATTCTACGTTTAAATACTTGAAATGGACCCTTCTTGAGGTCTAAGAAGCAAAGTTTCTGCATAAATACGTAATTAATTATATTTCCACAAGAATTTATGAAAATTTTCTTTTCCTTGGTGTAATATTGAATGCGACGGAATTTAACAATTACGCGATAGAATGAAATTAACCCAAACTCTACATTTAGAGGCCAGACCACTAATAGTTAGGTGTTTAGTTATTGCGGAAATTGAATTCATACATGTTACTCTGTGTCCACACAGTAATATATAAAGAATAAATGTTAAAAAAATTATCTAATATATTATCAATAGAGTTTAAATCTCTATTAATTTAATCAGTGACATATGTTCTTATAAGTCATAATAAAAAAATATTAAAAAAATAATATATGTTAATTTCTTAACCTGTTTTTTTGAAATTTATAAACTACATCGATGGTGTATAAAAAACATTAAAAATTATTATTTACAAACAAATTAAAATTATTTATATGATTTTTTTAATTTGATAAAAAAATGTATTTATTATTAAACTTTAGGGGAATAATATATTAAATGAAAAGCCTTTTTTTCATTTATCAAAATTTTTGGTTTAAAAGATTTTTGTAAAATAGAATCTCTTTAGAATAATTATTTAATATACTGACAGTGAATTTTTTAACTCTATAAGTAGGGTTTAAACACTATCAAATGTCCTGTTTATTTAGTTTTTATATATTTATTTAAAATATATGACAATATTTTAACTCTGTTTGTAAAGTTAAGAAACTTCAATACTACTGCACTAGAGTTTTTTTTTCATCTTCTTATCTTTTAACTAATAGTTTTAACGAGTTATTTCTCCATGGAAGGTATTTATTTCTAAATTTGCCCAAAAGAAACATAGTGAACAACCTAGGTACTATTTGTCTTTATTTTATTATTATCAGACAAAAATTCTATTTTTATACAAAAAAATTTGTAGTTATTTTAATTAGATTGTGGCACACCCACTATGTGGGTGAAGAGAAAAAAAAAAGTTATCTAAAGTTAAAGTAGTGGGTAGTTCTTTTAGATATGAATATTTTAAAAAAATTAGTTAAAAATATTTATATTTTATACTAATTACCTTTTTTATCTTTTATTTTATAAATCTATACACTATTTTAAAAAAAATAACTGAGTTTATTGTCACAAATTATGTGACACCAACTTGGTGAATTTACATTGAAGACAAACTAATTTCATAATATCACATAATAAAACAAGGGTAAAACTATCTTTCAAAATTTTATTATAATTTCTTTAAAAAATTAATAATATCTTAAAAAAATACCACTTATATTTAAAAACTATCCATTTATTTTAAAAAGCCACTATTTTTTTACTAAAAACTACTCACGTACTGTATGAAAAAAAACTTTTTGCTTTTTTATTTGAAAAAAATTATCAATATTTTTTAATTTATTTCTTTTTATTTAAAAACATATTAAAAAAATTTGTATGTGCGTCAAATTCTGATTTATTATAATTTAATTTGAATTTTTTTATTATTTCTTAGCTGAGTTGCTGTCACATGACTCGAGAGCACCAAACTTAGTTAAAAGCTTTATTAATAGTATAGATATGTAAAGTACCAACATGTAAACTACAATAATATCTAGCCCTAACCTTCGTAAAATTATCAAATTATTACTAAGTACATATTAATTAGTTAACAACTAGTGCATAAAATTGCAAAGAATTCATTTAATGGATGTTTACATGTATTAATTAAAAATTATTTTATTTTTATTTTTATTTTTTATATTTGATAAATTAAGTTCATTAAAATTAAAAAATATATTAATTATAATACTTTTATTATTATAATAATAATTATCATTTTAATCATTGTCACTAAACATTAATTATTAACATGTTTGTTTGAATGTGAGTGTATATCTATGGGGTTGAGGGCTTGACGCCAAAGACATGAGAAGTTTGCAGTGGTTTTCTTCTTCCGGGTTTCTGAATTTTCCCTCATGAATTTTCTACGAAACCAAACAGAAATTAATTTCTTGGTGCTATTGCTACGAAGCCACACTGAATTTTCCATCAAGACTAATGGAGCGGATATAATTTAACTCCATCTCTCCAAGTTTTCTAGTCAACCCACAAATTGATTAGTAAACCTCATCTTTTTTTTTTCAAGAGTAATTAAAGTATCTTTATAATAAAAAAAATAATTAATTTCGGAGAAAAATCGAAGAACAATAATGCCTATCCTTACTGCATGTAAGCATGAGATGCTCGTATAAAAAATAAGGGTTTTTTAAAAAAGTAACTTAAGATATTTTATAAGATTAATTAATATATTATTTATAATAATATTTTATTAAATACAGTAATTTATAATTTTATTTATCGTTTTCAATACATGAAATAAAATACTATTACATATAATACCTTTAAAGATTATTTTAAAAAATATTTATTAGTAAAATACAATAAAAAATAACATATTTCTAATAAGTACGTGCTTATTGAATCTTAAGAAAAGCTACGTTCGTAAGTGAAGGCGAAATTTATTATTTTACCTGTACTTAAAAATAGTTGTAACCATAAATTAATATTAAAAATATATATGCAGTTATTTTTTCATTAAAAGTGATGAAAATATAACTTACACACAGTATAACAGAATTAAGGTGCATTAATAATAAATTTCGTCATTACATAATTTCTTTTTCAAAGGAAAAATACTTCACTAAAACAATTCAATAACCACAATT
>JBBYHK010477291.1:0-18619 GCA_038382065.1 Adansonia grandidieri | reverse complement strand
TCAATTTAGAAAATTCACAAAGCAATAACCACAAAACACCCTTGCATTGAAAATCCAAAATCGCAAAGATTCTTGCAAAATCGTAAACCCTAAATGTCTCTCGTTGCTAGTCTCTTTTTATCTCATTATTGTTTTACGATGATGAGTGTTGTGTGTTTAGAATAAAAGTTTTAAGTTTTTAAAATTTTTCTTTATTATTTTCAGATTCAATTCTAACTTTAAAAGAATTTTTTTTTCTCTTGGATTCAAACATTGTTTTCTGTTTCAAAATATGTCTTCCTTTCCTTTGGTTATATATTTATTTATTTATTTTCTTTTTTCAAAAAATAAAAATAAAAATAAAAATAAAAAGGAAAACAATTTGAAAATTAAATAAAGAACAAGAAAAGACAAAAAAAGAAAAAAAAGCAAAAATAAAACAAAAACATAAAATAAAATGGATATGACCCGAATTGCGTTCAAAGCCCAAGTTTAAAGTCTAAAAACATCATTTTATTTTAAAAAGCAATATTGAGCTCAAACACCAAAATAAAATTGAAAGCAATATTTTCAAATGCAAAATAGATTGAAGTCATAAAGTAATTCGAACTAACATCAATTTATAAAAAGAATGGCAGTAAATCCAAAAGTCAACTTTAGTATCAGATTTGATTTAGATAATATTTTTGTTATTAACAGGATCTTTCGAGCAAGAATAATCGAACAATTATATACAGTTTTAATCAAATTATCTCAAATAATAGTTTAAAAGACCTTTACATTATTGGGTGTCTAAAATTTTATCATTATGCATATTATTTAAAGTAATTGATTTTTTTAAAAAAATTTGAAAAGTATAATCTCTTCTCAATGCAGTGAAACATAAAATAAATAAAAGGTCACTGATAATGATAATATTATTTTATCTTAGTGATTGGCACATTACATTATAATAATCTCTTATCATGTTACTTAAATTAAATTAAATTATATAATATTTTATTATATACATATTTTTTGAAATAAATGTGCTGAGTTTAATTTCAAATATATAACTACTTAACTAAGTCTTAACAAGTAATTTTTTATTTTATCATAAAGAGCTACAAAGATATATATATATATGTATATCTATACATGCACATATAGCCATATCTGTATATATTAATAAAATAAGAATCATGTATTATACAAAAATATTATATATGATAGTATGTTCTTAAAAGTTACATCTTTACTTATTATAAAAGTTTTATTAATTTAATTTCATATATCATGTTTAGAATTAAAAAAAATTAACATAATTAACTAATTTAATTTCATAATTAATTTTTATATTAAAATAAAATCATTTTATATTAAAATTTGAATAACTATTTCAAAAATAATAAAAAATAAAAAAACTTTTACATTGAATCCCTAATTATTATATAAAATGATAAAAAATTATAAATATTTTATATTAAATCTTGAATTACTATATAAAAATATAAAAATAAAGAATATTTTATATTGAATTTCAAATTATTATTTAAAAATATTAAAAATTAAAAATTATTTATATAAAAACCAAAATTATTTTTTAAGAAATTAAAAATAATAAATATTATATAATATATAATAAAAATAAAAAATATTTGAAATTTTATTTTGAATTACTATTTAAAAATAATAAAAATAAAAATATTTATATTGAATACCAAATTACTACAAAAAAATAAAAATATTTTATATTAAATTTTGAATTACTATTTGAAAAACAATAAAAATTAAAATATTTATATTAAATCCTAAGTTATTTGTTTAAAAAATAATAATATAAAATAAAAGTATTTTATAATAAATTCTGAATTACTATTTAAAAGATAATAAAGAATATAAAAATATTTGAGATTTTTATATTTTTTAAATAGTAACTTAGGATTTAATATGAAATATTTTTAACGTTTTTACATAATTCAGGATTTAATATATATTATATACTAAAAGATTAAATTATATATATTATATAATTATAACTGAATGTATATATAACTATAAATGAATGTACATTTGCACAATTATAAATATACAAATAGCTATAACTACAAGACATATGAATGTACAAAATTGATCGTACCCTAAACCATTTGACCTTAAAGTATATCAGATAAGTAAATATTAATTGTGTAAATTACCAACACTGATGAGATGAAAATCACGTATAATGTACATATAATCATAATTGAATGTACAGCTAACAATAACTGAATGTATAGGTGATTATAACTAAATGTACAAATGACCAAAACCGATATATTTAAATCAAATATATATACTGATATATGTTCCAATATGTGAAGGGTCGGTTCATATACCAAGGGAACCGACCCCAAATATATGTTATATAAATTATATATATATATTAAAAATACTATGTCGAATGCCTTGACATAGTGCACACCTAAACCCGCAGAAACCCAAAAACACTTGATAGTTTTAATGTTTCAAGCTCTTTGAATATATTCTGGACTATTTTAACCACATAAAATCATAAATTTATATTCCCATGAAAACTAGCTCAGTATGCTTTAATATAAAAATACTAAAAAGAATCCCAAAAAATGCTTATGGACATCAAATTAATTTTTAATTGGACATTATCGTATCACATAGCATGTCTGAATAGCTTACCTTCTAGGTTTTCTTCCCGATTCATCTAGAATACCCACTAGATGAGCCATACATGGTTGGAAAGCTTTTTTTATTCTATTTAATAAAAAAAATGAGATAAATCTACAAAAATAGTTATCCTCACTGAAAACAATTTGTATTACAACTTAGGTGCTAAAACAAAGCCATCGAAACAACTCATGTTGTGGAATTTCTTTCAGACATGTTTGCCCACAAAATTGGACACTTCAAACCCCTATTACACTTCTTGTTCAATGAGGATTACTAGAAAAATACTAAAAAATTGATACTACTAGCAACGTGGACAAAAATCTTTCATTTTACAAAACCACTATTCTTGAAAACTATAGTGGCTCTAAAAAATATGTGATCACAAATACTTATTTCTATTTTTTCTAACCTATTTCTTGACATTTAAACATCCATTAGCAAGGCTAAAGACATTCTATATATGTCAAAGGGAAAGAAACAATAAAAAACTCTAAGTGACTCATCCAAGAACTCTACATGCCATTATTGCTAAAAAGCTTTAGAGTCTGTGAATTATTCGCTTTTGTCAAATTTATTTATATTCATTTATTTTAAACAAGTGAGAGGCACACCAATGCCACTAACTTGAGTGCTATAACCAGCAACCAAATGACTCTAAACAACAATGTTAAACACACCTAAACTATCCTTATTGGTGCTTATCAAGTCTCTATAAGTTTAGTTCACAAAAACTAATTAAAACACATAGAAAAATATTGTTTTATGTTCCAAATCAAATTTAAATTCAAGAATTTATTTAAATGTCTACAAGTTATTCTTTAAAGAACTTATTTAATAAAACCAAACCTTCACTCATTGATTGAATAAGCCAAGGCTTATTTTAGGGGTCATTTCATGAAAACATGAAAAACACTTCAAACAAACAGTTCCATAAACTTGTAAAACACTACCTATTTTATCCACTATCATTTGATCAACCATAAACTTAATATACTAAAATCACTTAGTCGAACATACTAAAGCTAAAACATGCTTATCTAATCATCAATTACATCTCATTTTCTCATAAATTTCATAATTAAAGGAAGGAAAACAAGCTTGATCACAACCCACTCAACATGATTTACATTCAAAGCATGATTTCAACTTATCAAGCTTAAATCTAGCATATAAGATCATGATTTCATCAAATTAAGCCTTAAGTTAACTAACCTAAGTAGGTTTAACTTGATTCATCAAGATTTCATCAACACATCATTATTTAAGCAAGGTCTAATCAAAGATCAAGAATGCTTAAGGTGCCAAACCTATAATGATGTTTTCTACCATGTTTGATTCATGATCCTAGCACTTTAAGCTTGTTCAAACCTAGGTCTAGCTTAAGAACTAAGGATTGCATCAGTAATCTTCAAGATTAAAGCTTACTATACTAAGATCCTAGCTCAACTGACTGTAAAGCATCAAAATCTAGCTAAATCTAAGTCGCCAAACCTAGATCTAAGGAGCTAAGCATGTTCGAGCACTAGTTTAGGTGATTTAATCATGATTTCAAGCACATTTCTTCAATTAATCACTAAATCTTGTATCAATATCATCGAATCTAGCTAAAACCTAAAATCATATAAAAAAGGCATCATCATATCACCATGAGTCAAAGTAGTTGAATCAAGAGAACATGTAATCAATGTAATCCAAAAACCATGTAGAAGTACATTCAAACTGTAATCCAACATTAAATCATGATAATAAGTTAACAAAAGAGATTAGGAAGAAATGTTACCTAATCAAGCTTTTCCTCTTCCAACAAAATGAGAGAATATTCCAAAAAAATTTTTATGAATATCTAACGTGTAAAGTTTATCAAATGAATAGCTACCCAGTCCTATTTATAGGCCCAAATGTTAGTGAGCTAATCCCAAGTCATCCTTGGGTGAGATTAGACTAACTTATAACCTCCCTATTAAATTACAGTGAAATTACTCTTATACCTTTAATGAATAAATGAGCATAATTTACACATTAAACACATGCAAAAATTTGGTCAAACATGGTTTATTACCTAATCTATGTACCATTTTTATTTTATCCAGTTAATCATGAAGTGTTCATGTAAAAATACAATTAGATGTTCCTTCCTAAAGTAAAAATATCCCCAATGACCTTCCCTAAAAAATTCTAAATTTCATATCTTAAACCTCTCAGATTAAGCCCTCAAGAATTCTTAGCACCTTAGTTCTTAAGGTGTTTACTTGATCCAATCTAGATTACACTTTTTGACCTAAAGTCCATATTCAATTTCATTTTGGTGTAATCAATCTTGAAATTTGAGCTTTAAAACTCTTCCAATTTAAAAATCTAACTCTAAACAAAAAGATTGACTTTTTACATTTAACTTTGGCCTATCATTAACTTTTGATTTCAACTTCTAAAACAAGTCTATTTTTCATCCAAATGACCCCAACAACCACTCTAATTACTTAGGAGACATATGTCATTCAACTTTTGACATACTTGGAGTTTTAAGACCTGGGTTTCGGTTTTCTAAATTGAGAACTTACCTCCATAATTAAACAATTAAGCCTATGGAAACATTTTGAAACCCTAATTATGCCATGCTGCCTTCAATAACTCATCTTAATAGACCTAAATATAGAAAATTTCACTCAAACCCTGAAATAAAAAATAAAGTCAATAAGGGGCTCAGACATAACAAGGTATATACAGAAACCTACTGGACCCATTTCGAGGCATCTAAGTGTTTTGAATGGGTGGCTAGGGAAAATTACTTAATTTTACCTAAGGCTAAAAAGAACAGACAACTTCGTGCTATTTGCTTTCTCAAATTTATTCTAGGCTCATCTGAAGGTTTTAGGTGGCAAACGATATACCTTTGGAAAGGTAACTTAATGAGGATAAATACAAAAATATTTAAAAATTGCAACTTAACACATTCTGAGAGAAAATAATTTTAAAGTTAGACTCGGTTTGGCACTGACAACAATATAGAGGAATAGGTGTAACAAACTTTGAAAAACCTTGATCCCATTAAGTCGCAAATGGTATATTTCTAGAAAAAGAATTTCATGTAGTTTTCAAGGTATGTAATTAAAAAATCATTTAGTGGGCCAAAAATGGCCTGTAATGAAGTCTGATCACTAATCTTAGGGGTTCAAAATAATGCATTTTCAAAAATCATAACTCCCTTATCTGAGCTCCTTTCAGGATAAGTGAAAGCTCTTTGGAAAGGTCATTTAATGCCCTTCAAGGAAAATACCAAAAAAATCCAAAAAGATCATTTATGGCTTAAAAATAAGTTTTGAAGTAAGGTACATGTTGCTTACAGTGCAAATTAAAACTATTTTCAAATTTTAGGCTTCCTAGGCTAGTATTAAAGTATCAGACATACGAATGTTTGTAACTTAAGCTCCATGGCATGGGAATGACAAATCCATTTAGAATCTCTAGGACCTAGGCTAGCGAACTATATGTTACCTATGCAATTTAATTGACAGCACAAAGGTTCTTTATTTCAAAGCACGTTGTTAAACATATCATAAGCCAGAGTTTTTAAGGGTTGAAAATAGATTCTAATTACACTTGTTAGGCCATAGGTCCAAACTTAAATGCTTGATTTTTCCTCGAGGTTAGAGTGCCAAAATGGTGGAAAACATTAGACAAGCATTTAATCACATCAATTAAGACAAATGTTGGCCTAAATTAAGAAGGTTTTGCAAAACAACAAACACTCAACATATATCTGAGAGGTATTTAAACAAATATTCATATGCTAAAAATGTATCTAAAGCATCAAACATCAATGGCTTGGAACAAGCATCATTAAAGGCATTTTAACAAGCAAACATGGCTAAAAACGCAAACAAAGATATAACCACAATAAAGCTTGCTAAAATGAGCATGTATCATCAATGATTAAACAAAAAATAAAGCAAAATATCATGACACAATGAGACTAGAGGTTATTTAAAAATGATTAAAAAATGGGATTTTTATTCATCTAAACTTCATAACAACATCATTTAAAAAATAGTAAATCCAGCACCATAAAAACCAAGCTAAAAAATGAATGCATTATCCATAAAAGGTCATGGCTTCATGGGTTACTAAGATGACATGACAGGTATTTGAAATGCAAGAAATGCGATAGAAATATACTAATGAAGCTTTAAAAACCACTTTATTTTTTTGCTCCTTTCAAGCTCTAAGCTTTTTCCCCGATTTTTTTTCCTATTCCCAAGTTTTGCTTTTATGTTTTAGTTTACTTTTCTTTCCTATACCTGCTATCGATTAGCAAGAATGAGGCATAAGATGAGCTTTAATTTGTTCCATTTGCTAAAGCTTAAAGAATTCCCAAAAGATTGGCATATTTAGGCCCAATGCATTATTGTATTCTTGTAGATATTTATCTTTCTAACCATAAATTACTACTAAACCTATTGTGATTCCAATACAATAGTCAAAATAAGGAGAAAGGGCTGATTGTTGAATAGGAAAAAGAATGGATCCGTAGGGTCCTAAATGAATTGGCTTATTCAGAAAAAGCCTTGTTCTTTGGAATATCTATCTCATGCTTGTTATTGTATGGTTCCACTCTATAACAACTTCGAATCATTCTTTTAAAGCTCATCCTTTTCATCATAAATGATTCGCTTGCCTTGAAATGACTCGACCCAATAAAAAAATTAATTCATTAGGCTTTTTGGCACAATCAAATGGAAAGCCCTAAAGGTACCATATCCTAGGAGCCTAAACTATGTGATTAACTAAATCTCCCTCTATCTGTTACAGATTAAGTACTCCTTTTTTCTCTTTTTTTAACTTTGATTCGTATTTTTCATAAAAAAAGACTCTGATCAATGATAAAACAAGATCCATTTTGTGTCATATATAATGGATTTACCTATTTGGACCAAAGAAGCAATGTCAAACTTTGAAAGAGTTGGAGAGGAAGATAAGTAAAATAGTGGCTTTTTGCAAGGTTTTCTTAGGCTATTTCAAGAGTTATGTGAATAGTATCCCTTTTTCTAATTGTTTCAAACCATCTTTCTATATTACATGTGAATAGCCAATTTCATAAACCTAATATGAGGGTTCATTTTATCTTTCCACATGTACTACAAAGTAAGTCAAGGTACCATGTACAACATTTTGAATTTTCATTGGCTGGTGCAACAAATATAGTAGGTCAATTTTTTTTTAGTCTTAAATGCTAGAAAAATCCAAAATGCCCTTGAACAAATAAAAATGTGCATTAATACACCAAGGTAATGTGTTGATGCATTTAAATAAAAATATGGATTTTGTTTACCTTTGGCTCCCCGAGCATCTTATCTTGGCTCAAAAGGAGGGGAGATAGATCTGTGCTTGCTCGTTTGGCCTTGATAATGCCCCATGATGCTTGTGAGGCCTCAACAAAATTAGGTGTCTACACCAAGCATGGGCAAATGGCCTCAATGACAGCTTGTAATACCTACATGGAGGCTCAACAAAATTAGGCTTCTATACTTTATTTCTTAAAAGTTCTATAAAAGGAAAAAGAAAAAAGTTACCATTCTTTTAGGTATAATGCTTACCTATTCTTTTTCCTTCTATCTTGTTCTATTCTTTGATGCTACCATGCCTTTTTATAACATATTTAAAAAAAAAATTGAAATAATACATTTTTTTAGTTTTTTTAAAGCCTTCATTTATAAAATAGGTCACTTCATGCATATTATTCCTATGATGGATATGATGGTTAGTGATTATTGATGAGCTTTGATGTTTTAATGATTCTAACATGTCATATTAGATTATATGCCCTAGGCTACATTCGGCCAAGGCTAGATTTTATATAATTTGTTGCATTTGTGGGCTTTGAGCCTAATTTATATACATTTGTTTATTTGATGGATATTCTTAAAAATGATGCGTGCGTCCTGATGATCTTGAGGTTCCATGCCTTATATGATTGAATGCACTGAATTTCTAGTTTATATAACCATTCTTGAGCTAATTTGACTTGTTTTTACAAACTTGGTTTTAAAAAATCCCTTAAGATGAACTAGGGTTAGTTTAATTCATGGATCAGTTTTTGTTCATAGTTTTTGGTCATTTTCTTATAGTAAAATTTGGGGATATAAATTATATTTTTGCTTGCATTCTTGTTGAATTGCACTATATAAATGTTAATTTAAAACTTCTTTAAACTTGCTTTTAAGCCCAAATATTTTTGGCCAAGTTTTTCTATTGCTTTTACAAACTTGCTTTTAAACCTTTTTTAAACTTATTGTTGAGCCTAAATATTTATCCTTTCATTTCTTTTCCTTTTACAAGTTTTTTGTATTACTTTATTTTTTCTTTATTGGTTTTGGTTTACTTTTCTTTCCTTTACTTGCCATGGATTAGCAAGAATGAGCCATAAAGATGATCTCTAAGGTGTTTTTGAGATAAAGAGAGTTAGAGAGGAAGATAAGTGAAATGCTGGCTTTTTGCAAGGTTTTCTTGGGGCTATTTCAAAAGTTATGTGAATACCTTTTTTTCAACTGGGCCAAATCATTTTCTTATATTACGTGTGAATAGATAATTTCATAAACCTAAAATAAGGGTATATTTTATCTGTCCACATGTACCACAGAGTAAGTCAAGGTACCATGTAGAACATTTTGAATTTTCATTGGCTAGTGTAGCAAAGATAATGGATCAATTTTTATGCAGTCTGAAATGCTAGAAAAATCCAAAATACCCTTGAAAAAATTGAATTTTGTCATGAAAATTCCCATTCTCTAGCTATTTGGGCTTTGAAAACACTTAATTAAAAGTCCAATGATAAGGCCTAGCATAAATTTGAAAGATTTATGGAACCAAAAATGTGGCTAATAATATGTTTTGAATCAATATTGCACACTATAGATAATTGTCTCAATGTGTCAATACATTGGGTAATTGTATCAATACATTAGGCATTTTTGGTTGAATATATTGATACATGTAAGAAGTGTATTGATCTATTCACTTATTTATCGATACATTTCCTTATGTATCGATACATTTTGATCCAAATCATATTTTTGCTACTACCAAGCCTCAT
Organism: Adansonia grandidieri; assembly: GCA_038382065.1. Lineage (NCBI taxonomy): Eukaryota > Viridiplantae > Streptophyta > Magnoliopsida > Malvales > Malvaceae > Adansonia > Adansonia grandidieri. Next base: position 8,889 of record JBBYHK010477291.1, on the reverse strand, counting down.
ATTGATTAAATGGGCAAATGTATCAGTACATCAAGCAAATGTATCGATACAATCATCCTTGGTATTGATACAGTAGTATTTGTTTCAAATTTGGTGAAGTCATAGCCACTATATTGACACACCAAGGCAATATGTCCATGCATTCAAATAAAAATGTGGATTTTGCTAACCTTTGGCTCCTTGAACATCTTAACTAGGCTTGAAAGGAGGTAAGATGGATCTATCTTGCTCTTTTGGCCTTGAAAATGCCCCATGATGCTTGTGAGGCCTAACAAAATTAGATGTCTACACCAAGCATGGACAAATGGCCTTGATGATGAGTTGGAATTCTTGCATGAAGGCTTGACAAAATTAGGTGCTATACTTTATTTCTTAAAAGTTCTACAAAAACAAAAAAAAAAAAAATGCTTTTATCACCATTCTCTTAGGTATAAACCTTACTTAGTCTTTTCCTTTTATCTTTTTCTATTCTTTGATGCTACCATGTCTTCTTCATAACATATTTTCTTTTATTCTTTTTTTTTAAATAATACAGTTTTTTGGTTTTATTTAAAGCCTTTTATTCATAACATATGTCATTTCATGCATATTATTCCTATGATGGATATGATGGCTAGATATTGTTCATGAGCTTTGATAATTTGATGATTCTAACATGTCATATTAGATGATATGCCCTAGGCTGCATTTGACCAAGGTTAGATTTTATATGATCAGCTACATTTGTGCGCTATTAAGCCTATTTGTTATATATTTGTTTGTTTGATGGATATTTCCAAAAAATGATTTGCAAGTCTTGATGATCTTGAAGTTCCATGCCTTATGTCATTGAATGAGTTGAATTTCTAGTTCATGTAGCCATTCTTCAGCTAATCTCACTAGTTTTTACAAACTTGATTTTAAAAAAATCCACTAAGATGAACTAAGGTTAGTTCAATTCATGGATAAATTCTCGTTCATAGTTTTTGGTCTTTTTTTAAGTAAAATTTAGGGATAAAAATTATATTTATGCTTGGATTTTCACTGAATTAGGTTACAAAAATGTTGATTGAAACCTTTTCTAAACTTGCTTTTAAGCTCAAATATTTTTGGCCTTTGAGGTGGATCTTTAGAAGTTGAGATCTATGGTTTAGGAAAGTATTGTGACCATTGTTTAGGATGTCTTAGCCTTGATCTAAGAGCTTTCAAATGCTCTTTTTTATGGTAAAAAATGTCATAAATAGAAGTCAAAATTTGGCCTTTAAAAGTAAGGGTATTCAAATGACCATTTGGTTCCTATAAGCCACTGAGGCCTTTCATGGATTGTTATTTATGTTGCTCCTTCATGGCTACAAATTGATAGGTCTTAAGCTGGCCCTAAGAATTCTCCATTTAGGTCAGATAAAGTACCATTTGAATGTCCCCATTTCAGGCTGAAATGCTTTAGTTTAATATAAGCCTTACTAACCTCACAATAAAAACATTCAAATGCCTTTTTGTTCTTATTATAGTTTGCAATTTAAGGTTAATGTGGCCATTCTTTGACCTACCATTTAAGGTAATTTTTAGGCCATCTACTCCATGTTTGAGTTACTTCATATTGACATTTGGATGCCACAAGAAACCTCTTTTTTTGTCCTTAGTTTAGGTCTTAAATTAGCAAATTATTTGGTTTGATTACCCTTTTCTGTTTTAGCCCCTGTAGCCTGTGGTTTAGCTTAAGCTTGGCTATTCATTTGGCTAGCAATTGAGTCATTTTGAGGCCATTAGCTTAGAACTTAGCTTTCAAATTCCATAGGCTTTGTAATTATTGACCTTGATTTTGGCCTGAAAAGAGACAGTTTTCACCATACCAGTAACTGCCTTTTATCACTATAGTTGTTACCCATTCTCAGTTTTAATTATGATGAAGGGCAATGGAATTCCTTTAGCCTCAAGCATTTCCATCCTTAAAAGCTCCTCTCCATCCTTGTTTTTAACCATTTTCGACCTTCAATTAGTGGGCATTTAAATGCCTTAAATGACTTTGAATAGTCCCTCTAAAGCAAACACTACTTCTTATAATGATAAATTAGCCTATTTAAAGGCTAAATTAATGTCGACCCTCGCTTTGTCTTAGGGCCAATTCTAAAGGCATTCAATTCCCAGATTTCAAGCAAAATGGGTTCATGTTGTAGGTCATTTTTTATATTTGTTTAGGCCTTGCTTCAAAATCATACTCTTACCCTTTTATTTTGTTTTCAATTTTATTTAAAGTGTTTCATGAATTTTTTTTTTCCTGAGCAATTAGGAATAATTTTTCGAGACCAAACTTGTTTTCACTTATTTTTATACTTTATTATTTATCTTCTTAAACCATTTTCCTAAAAAAATGATTTTCTTCTTAATTTTTAAACTCTTATCTCAAACAAACATTTTTTTTTATTTTTTTAATATTTTATGCCCAAATCACAAATAGAATCCAATCTTCTCTCTAGTCTTATTCAGTTACTTCTTTAAGCATTCGAGGCTTTCATGAGATACATTTCAAATTGATCTTGTTTTTATTATCATTTTCGTTTATATTTAAGATTGTGAGATAATGTCAGACATATTATATGCCATGTTTAAACTTGTACATGCACATTCATAATGCAGTTGCATTCACAAAAACATGAGTTCATATTTCAAAAATAAGATAATGTTTGCAAGTTAAGATCTTTTCCAAATCTTTTGCCATGCTATTGGGAACGATTTCAGAAGTTGCCCTTAATTTGAAAATACCCTTTACCTCTAACAATTTAGAAAGTACTTTTAACTTGTAATAAAAATTCTATATTTCGCCAACTATAAGAGTTTACAAAATTTTGAAATTATGAAAATTCCTAATCCTTTTAGAAATTTTAGAGGATTATGGCTGAATATTGAAATTGAAACCATCAAACCCCTATTTAAGATAACATAAGGCTAGGAGGTATCAATTTTAGGATGTTGTCCGGGTACTAATCCTTCACTGCACGTAATCAACTCCAAAACTCAACTTATTTTCTCTAGTATTCTTATATCAACTTATTAAATATATTTATTTCAAAATTTAACTAAAAAAAATAAAATAAAAATAAAATTGTAAATAAAAAATGAGGGAGGTAAATGGGTTTTCCCCTATCACAGAGGGGTTCTAGGGCACGTTCCTTAAGAAACGCTTAAGGAATGCTCTAATGGCAACCGGTTTAACCAGTTGCCATAATTTTTATTTAAGTTATTTTATATTTTTTACTATTATTATTACATAATAATACATAAAATTATTATGATTAAATAAATATAATACAAGTTACATAAATCATTATTATTAAAAAGAAAAATTTAGAATTATCAATAATATTATAATTACATAAATTATATTATCTATTACATAAATTATTACGATCAGTAATATAAATTAGTATCACATATTTTTATTATAATTACAAATATATCTTATATACATACATAAATTATGATAAAAGATAATAAAAGTTGTAATACATAAATTTATTGCATTTACCTAAAATTTTTGTAAGTTACAAAAATTTATTGCAATTAGATAATAGAAAATAATACTACATAAAATATTATAATTACATAAATTATACTATCTATTACACATGTATATCATCATAAATAATATGAATAAGTATTACACATATTTTTACAGTTACACATATGCATTATTTACTTACTGAAATTATGATAAAAGATAACAAAAGCTGTAAAAAATAAAATTTATTGCATTTAAATAAAAATTTATAAGTTACATAAATAGATTATCAAGAGGCAATAAGAAGTACTATTATATAAAATATTATAATTACATAAATTATATTATCTATAACATACATTTATTACTATAGGTAATATAAATATGTATTAGATAATTTAATGTAATTTGTATTATATATAATGTATATGTGTAAAGAATCTTTGAAGGTAATATATATATGTAATTTGTTACATACAAATATTATCGAATTTACATACAAACACTACAGATTTACATACAAACATTACAGATTTATATAAAAATATTACCAAATCAATAATATATGTATGTGAAATATTTTTTTAAGAAAATTAACTATAATTTTCTAAAAATTATTTTTATTATTTATTAAATATACTATATGTGTGAGAAATTAATTTTTGTAATAATTTTTGAAATTAAAAAAGTTTTCATATTTTTTTAGTTTAATAATTTATTTGGGTATATTAGTAATAATTATATTATATTAAGAAAAAAATTAATTTTTTCATAAATTTATAATTTTTATTAATTGGTAAAATTACAACTAAACATCATAAAAATTACAAATAAATATTACAATTTATATAATATTTATGTGTAATTTGCGTTATATATAATATACTTGTGTAAAGAATATTTGTAGTAATTTGTTACATATAAACATTTACCGAATTTATATGTGAACATTACAGATTTACATAAAAACATTACTAAATCTATAATATATGCATGTAAAATATTTCTTTAAGAAAATTAATTATAATTTCCTAGAAACTTTTTTATATGTTATTAAATATATTATATGTGTGGGAAATTAATTTTGTAGTAATTTTTGAAGTGAAAAAAATTTTCATATTTTTTTAATTTAATAATTTATTTTGGTATATTAATAATAATTATGTTATATTAAGAAAAAATTATTTTTTTGATAAATTTATAATTTTTATTAGTTGGTAAAATTAGAACAAAACATTACAAAAATTAAACATAAATATTATAATTTACATAATATTTATGTGTAATTTGTGTTATATCTAATGTATTTATGTAAAAAATCTTTGAATGTAATATAATCTTTGAAGATAATATATATGTAATTTATTATAAACAAACATTACTCAATTTACATATAAATATTATAGATTTACATAAAAACATTACTAAATCTGTAATATATGTATGTAAAATATTTTTCTAAGAAAATTAACTATAATTTTTTAGAAATTATTTTTTATTATTTATTAAATATATTATATTTGTGGAAAATTAATTTTTGTAGTAATTTTTTAGTGAAAAAGTTTTCATTTTTTTTAGTTTAATAATTTATTTGAGAATATTAGTAATAATTATATTATACTAAGAAAAAAATAATTTTTTTGATAAAGTTATAATTTTTATTAGTTAGTAAAATTACAACTAAATATTACAAAAATTACACATAAATATTACAATTTATATAATATTTATGTGTAATTTGTGTAAAAAAATCTTTGAATGTAATATATATATATATATATAATTTATAGCATACGAACATTACTGATTTACATACAAACATTACAGATTTATATAAAACATTACCAAATATGTAATATATGTATGTAAAATATTTCTTTAAAAAAATTAAGTATAATTTTTTACAAATTATTTTTTATTATTTATTAAATATATTATGTGTAGAAAATTAATTTTTTTAGTAAATTTTGAAGTGAAAAAATTTTCTATATTTTTTTAGTTTAATAATATATTTGGATATATTAGTAATAATTATATTATATTAAGAAAATTTTAATTTTTTGATAAATATATATTATTTATTAGTTAGTAAAATTATAAGTAAACATTACAAAAATTACACATAAATATTATAATTTACATAATATTTATATATAATTTATGTTATATATAAATTAAAAATATTATATATAATATATACTATATAATACATATATAATATATAATATTATAAATAATATATAATAATATATTATATATAATAAAAATAAAAATGAGATTGTTAGTGGCTAAAAAGCCAAATGAACAAGAAGGAAAAAAAAGAAAATCTTTTGTTAAATGTTGGGAGAATTTCAAAAGAATAAAATGTAATAATAATTATTAAAAAAATGAAAGAGAAAAAAAATCTAAAAAAAGAATTAACAATTATTAAAATTATTAATAAGGAGACTGTAATTACTATTTTACCTTTATTTTTATCTAATCTTTTGTCTACCTTACCCCCTGGCAGTAATTTAGTGAAGTTTATAAATTATATATATTAAATTATAATATATATTATTTATTGTTTTTTTGTTGTTTGCAATCTTAGAGATTAAAAATTTTTGCCCAAATAAAGATCTCAAAAAATAGTGAGTTATGATTATCTCACTATACAAGAATAATCAACTATATTTTTTATTTTTTGCTTACAAGTTTTTTTTTTTTTTGTTTCCATTGGAATGTTATCCTCCTGTTATACAAGAATAATCAACTTTAGTTTATATAAAGCTATGCTCAAGGTAATATCGATCATACATAAACATAACTATTTTGTACATGTGCTTTACATTTAGTTATAGTGAGTCATAGATTTAATAATTATTTTTTAATATAAAATATTTTTAATATTATATTATATTATATATATATTATATATTATTATGTTATTTTTATAATATTATATGTTATTTTTTATATGTATTATATAATATATATTATATATATTATATTAAAATTTTAAAAATAATTTGGATTTGATATTAAATATTTTTTTAATTTTTATTATTTTTAATTAGTTTTTCAAATTTTAAGATAAAATATTTTTTATATTTTATTATATATAGTATATTATATTATATATTATATTAGTATATTATATTTATAATATTACATTATATTATATATGTATTATATATAATATGTATAATATATATTATTTTTAACTTTTGAAAAAATAATTTGATTTAATATTAAATTTTTCTAATTTTTATTATTTTTATATTAATCCAGTATTTAATATAATTCAATATTATTTTATAATTCGAGATTTAATATAATATTTTAAATATATATATTTATATATAATATATAATTATATATATATCATATATAATTTGTGAGGGGTCGATTCTCCTACAAAGAAAGCCGATCCCCAACATATATAACGAATATATAATATATTATATATTATATATAGTATTATATATTATTATATATTATTATATATAATATATAATATATATAATATATATTATTTTTAGATTTAATATAAAATATATTTTTATTTTTTTTATTTTTAAATACTATTTTTGATATATAATATATATATAGTTTATATATATAAGAGAGTGGTTCCCTTCCCACATCAAGGGAACTGACTATCTCATGAACACAAGAGCAAAATAGCATAGAAAAGCAATTTTAAATTGTAATTACAATCTTTTTAGTAATAATTCTAATAATTATTATTACTTTTTTGGAATATTATTTTTTGCTTTTGTAGTAAAAATTATCACTTCATAATACTTTTTGAAATTCTCTGTAAATGTTAAAGGGTTAACAAGTAAACCATATTTTTTAAAGCAACAGTTGAGATAAAAAATTTCACGTCCGCTCATTTTACATGAAGTTGATAGAAAGCTTATAGTAAGAAATGTATTCTAAAATTTTTCCCTATCACAGGGTCTAATTGTTAACTGAATTGATGCCTACTCTCTGTGCTGAAAAGATCCAAACAGCCTGCAGTTAATTTGTAAATTTATATTATGATTATATAATTGTGATATAATGATATGCAAAGTATTATATATTTATATAAATTTTGATAGTTAACATCTAATATTAAATAAATTTTTTAAAAAAATTATTTTCATATTTATGTTACTCTTTAAGTTAGCTTATTATGCTCTATGGATTGCACTGATGACCATCAAAATCATCTTTTGAGTTAAACCCAATGTTATTGGTACATATAATAAAATATATAAATGTATACGTTATTTTACTTTTTTTTTAATATTTTATTCTTTCAATTAATTTTTGATACTTTCTCTCATTATCATTTTTAATTTTTAATAGTTTCATATAAAAATAATATATTATCACTAAATTAAATTATCAAAAATGACTTATTATATATTTCCTAATATTTTATATTTATCTTATTTTAAGGTTAGAAAAATTTGAAAATTTTTAGGTATCAGTATAAAAAACGATGCATCCATCAATATATTACTGATAACTTTGATTAAACACTCTCATTTCGAAATTACAACACTTTTGTACAGAATTAATATATAAAAGTTATTCTTATTTTCATTTTTCAAATGGTACCACATTTTTCTAATAACTTTGTAAACAAATTTACAAAGCTTCGTGCCAAGAACAAAATTGAGGACTGTTGGACTTTATATGGCCCACATGATAATAAATGGACCAAGATAATTAAATCAAATTATTAAGGTAAAATTATAAAGTAAATCATATTCAGTTTAACTACTCTAGTGATAAGAGTTAAACTCCACTTCAATAACTAATTAGAATACAGATTCCTTGATGGTAGGATACAACTCTAATTAGTCTTCTAGTATAGGTCTCTAGTCTAGTCTATGTAAATTGCCTGTGCACCATCATAAGGTAATTATCAAGAAAAGGATATAGACTAAAAGGCTTATACGGGGTTTTCATCTTTGTATATTTAGAGCAAGTTTGGGTTCTTGATCAACAATGGCTAGAGGTATATTTTATTTAAATTATTACATGTGGTATCAGAGCCAAGTTTTCTAGCCTTGTTCTTCAGATCACCTAGTAAGATTCGTTAAATTTTTTTTCATACATATATTGTTTATGCAATTAAATAATTTGTATTAAGGATAAACGAGTTATAATAAATATAGTAAAATCATGAAATTAAATTTTTAATATTCTATAATTAATATTGTGTTTATGCATCGAAATATATTTCTGAATATACTATGAATTTGTATGTATATTTTGTGTATAAAATTTAATCACAAAATTCTTGATTAGTTCATGTAAAACCAAAATTGTTAAAGGGTTTTAATAGATTAATCTTCTATCTATGTTACTAAACCTTAAGATTAAAAGAAAGATGAATAAAACAAGAAAATTTTATGGTATATTGAAACGAG
>JBBYHK010477269.1:5521-18620 GCA_038382065.1 Adansonia grandidieri | reverse complement strand
ACTCTTTTTAATTTGAAGCTTAAATTATAATTAATATTGCTTATATATTGTTTTAATATGTGTTTCATTTGTAGGTAGTATTGGTCTATTTATATGCTAGTTTAGATAAATTATCATATTAAACCATTTTAACCAAATTAACCGACCAAACTGACCAAAATTTGGTCGGTTCGGTTAGTTCGGTTATACTTATAAAGTCGGTCGGTTCAGTCAGTTCCTCCGACTAATTCGGTTAAGTTGATTTTTGATTTTTTCTGACCGAACCGACTGCTCAGTCCTACAGGTACCCATGTTCACATGTTATTGCTTGTGCTTATGTCCATATAGATTGCATGCTATATTTGGATAATGTTTATAGACTAGAGAATATAAACAATGTTTATCGACATGACTTCCAACTCGTCGAGAATAAAGCTTATTGGCTAGAATATAATGGTCCACAACTGTGCCCTAATCTAGAAATGTGGATAGATTTCAAAAGTCGGCCAAAATCAAGTCGAATTCATAATGAAACGGACCTTAAGGAGAGAGGCTAACCAAAGCATTATGGACTATGTAGGAATGAAGGCCACAGCTGGAAAAAATGTCCTTATCAAGTCTGCACATCATGGGAAAGTTAGCATAATTGATTATCAGTTTTTGTTTATGATTATATTACATATAATTAACTATTTTTATCTGTAAAATTTATCACTTTCAATTTCATGATGTAAATGTAATTTTTTAAAGAAATTAAATTAAAGTTATTTTTTATTTATCTTGCAACATAAATAATAGAAACATATATTATAGAAAATAATATAATTACTATAGGAAATTAATATTTATAATATAATGATAATATAACCATATATTGTTAGAATTTATTATAATATAATTATTATAATATATCTTCAACATATAGTTATTAATTATTGTAATATAATAATAACAATATAATGCATCGAATATGTAACCTCTACAATTTTCTAATATAAATTATATTAATGTAATAATAATAATAATAATAAAATAATTATTATTAATTATCTTCCAACATGAGAAACATAAAAAAAAAATTTATAATACAAATGTATAACATTTACAATATTGTATAACATTGTATAACTGCATAACTGTATAACTGTATAACATAGTTGTAAACTATAGAACTATATCTATTGACGGGGGGCCCTATCACGCTGTGTAGAACAACAATGTGGGACTTTCCTATTATGAGGTGGCAATACTCTTCTTACAACATTTTCATCTTCATTTCCACGTACGCCCTAGGTTTGATGTCTTTGGGCTCTTACTTCCACCGTTGGTACTTCTTTTTGAGTTAGCATAGAATCCCTATGTTTGCTTATAACCCTATTAATGTCCTGCATATAAAAAAACCCTAACCCACTACTAGAGGAAGCATCACACGGTGGGTCAAAAATAGGGTAGGCACCGTTATCCAAGAGGGTTCCAAACTAATATACGCGAGACATATATGCTGCAATTGATGTAGGAGTCAAAAGGTTGGCATCCAACCTACTAGTGGGTGGCTCCGACAGATAGCACCTATCATCATCATCCCCACCAAGATTGAATGAATATCTGTAACTGGATGATCCTCTAAAATCATGTGCTGGTTCAGGATGACTGAAGGACATCTTAGGTGCATTAGCATCGTCAACCTGTGCTAAAATAGGTTGATTCATCCTCTAACTAATTCTATGCCATTGACTGCACCTGTGAAGCTCCATAAGAGGGTCTGGATTTGAAATTTCTTGATCATGTGACCTACTTTTTACATCTTGAAGTCTCGGTGATGGAAAAATAAATGGCTAACCTTAAATATAAAACCATATGATGTATTCATCTGATGGTGTGAAATTGTTGTTCACAAGTTTAGGACTTTCAACAATTCATCTGAAACATTTTCTCCAAAACCAGATCCAGTTTGAATGCCTTTTGACCCAGTTTTCTACATGATTACTGCGCATGCCAATTTTGTGAACTTCATCAAAGTTCACAGGTGGTTGGGAGATTACTTGTTGCATCCTAAACTGGCGTAGGACCTTGTCTGCCTTGTGCCATTCCACAACCTGAAAACATATTAATGTTGTTTTTGCTCTCCATATGTGGCTATTTTGGAAGGTTTCTAATGGGAGACATTCCATAATTTCATCTACAATATATGGCCTTCATAGAATATGTCAAAAAATAGATAAAAAATATTACTGATCATATGCAATACGTTGGTTTAAAAATGCACGCACTTAAGGTTAACTATTGCAAAATTTACCCTATTATGTCCCATGTGATCTAGTCGTACTCTAATGCTTTCGACGTCCGTAGTTGTATGATTAAACTACTTCGAACCGCACCATCTTTTCAACTACATATCAAATATGAATAACTCGCATTTAAAAACAAGTTCTTCAAGAATAAATCAAATACTTATATTTATTACATTAACGCAAGGGGATATACATAATTTTCTTTAACAATCAGTGCAAGAAATGGAAGCCGGTGCCATGCCCATGATTGCAACAGCATTAAACAGCCACTTATATCATGTGTTACCCCAATTGTTGCACGACAAAGTTCCCCATACAAGAACCCTAAACCTGCAAAACCCTAACTATACTTTCTCACTTCATTCAAATTTGCCAAAAGTGGAAGATACATCAAATGTACTCGATTTTCAGATTTATCAGGCGTTAACATTACATTAATGACATGTAAAATATATGCTCGAATAGCACATTCTAGTTGTCGTTCAATTACATGTTCAGGGATATAATGGAACATTTCTGTCAACTAAGTCATTTTGATAGTTGAGCCCTGAATAAAGTTTTCTAGAGGGATCACCCCTAACAATTCTTCAAATAAAGTCTCCCAGTGTAATAGGCTTCCCCATGTTACTTTTTTGCCATCAATTGGTAGACCTAGTTGAAGTACAACATCCTCTAGTGTAATTGTGCATTCACCGCATGAAAAATGAAATGTATGCATCTCAGGCCTCAATCGTTCAACCAATGCACGTATTAGTCTTGCCTCATATAACATTGGTTAGCTAAGGCTGTATGGTAAAATTCGGCTCTTCTTAAATAGTCTTCAATTAATGGATTCGGTGGTTTAAGAGATACTTTTCGTGATCTTTTTTCCAACCAAGTATCCTTTTCAAAAGTCATTAATTCATTACTTGTAAAATTTATAATTGATACTGTTTTAAATATATCATTAACAAAATTTTAGTACCTCAGATAATACCCTTGATGATATATGATACTCTTGTAATCTCAATAATGACGATGATAATGATGATGATGATGCCACTGAATTGATCAACAATTTTCCTACGATAAAAATTTTCATTTAAATTCCTCATTACCTAACCTTAAAACAAAAATTAAACTAAATTTCTAAAAAAAATTCCCATACCTTCGAAATATTTAAACGCTTCAAAGTTAATTCAATTTTTTACTTGTAATCATCAAGTGAACAAAAAATTAACTTGATTACAGCAGAAATCAGTTCAACCATTACTAAATAATTTATATTTAATAATAAAAATTGACAACACCCTAATATTTCAACCAAAAATACTAATACAATCAAACTAAATTGTATGATTTTAAGATGAATTATCTCAAAAATCAAACATACAAATTAAAATAAATATTATGTATAATTAACTATAGTCAAGATGAATGAACTTTTACAAATAAAAATAAAGCATACTTTTAAAAAAATTTATATAATCATATCAAAAATTACTTTTACGAATAAAATTAAATCATACCTATGAAACAGCTTTAGCTCGATTACCTAACCTTCAATAACACCTTAACTTAATTCTATTCTTTTCGTAAAACTATTCTTTTCATTTTATAAAATAGAATTGAGGGAGGGAGCTCATTTTATAAAGAGCTCCCTCTATTAACCTTCAACAAAATACCCGTGACCGTAAAGGGATGTGACAGAGGGTCATATCCCTTTGCAAAGGCTGTAAAAGCCTTAATTATAAGGGTCACGAGTATTTGACCCCTATAATTTAAGAAAAAACAAAAAAAAAAGTAACATGTTGGGAAATTGCTTGAGGAAATGGCGATTTCCTAACTATATACGTTCAATTTTGCAACGATTTTGCAATTGCATTGAAAAATCGACATTTTATTTACCGATTTATCATAAATTACATTGATAAATCGATATTTGATTAGACGAGATTATAATTGAGAAATCGCCTAATCAAATGGTAATTTCTTACCTACATATTGGGAAATCGACATTTCCCAACAAAATTTCACAAGGTTTTCTGTTTTTTCAATAGATTTCAAAAATTGACTTATTTCGGTAAATAATCTCAATATAGCTTAAAATTGTAAATAAAAAAATAAATATTATTTTAATAAAAAAACTTATAGACGTCCCATCGAGCACTATTTAAATTAATTTGATTTGATATAAATTATTATTTAAAAATAAAATTATTAATAATATATATTATTATTAAATTTTTAAATTTTAGTTAGCTTGATTAACTTGAATTATTTTAAAATAAAATATTGTATTTAAATTTAAATATAAAAATATAAAAATATTAATATAAAAAATAATTTTATTAGATGTTATTATTTTATAAATAATAACTTAAATTTCAAATTTAATTTAACTTGAATTAACTTTAAAAAAAATAAAATGGTGAGTCAATTAATAAACAACTGTAAACTAAACAAACCCTTCACAATTCTTACTTCTCTTTTTTCCTTTTTCGTAATCTATTCTGAAACTTCATTCATGGTATAATACACCAAAGCCTAACTGAGAAACCCAATAAAGATCAAGAGCCGGGCCTATTCTTGTTCAAGAAAAGTCTTCTCTTCCGTTGGCCTGGCATATTCGCGATATAATTTTCAGCAGAGTCTTGTTTCACTACAAATATCTCCGTCACTCTATCTTAACTATCAGATTTATGAAAATTCGACAGCAGCAAATTAAGCCTTAAATTCTAGCCCGAATAATTAATGAGCAATGTGATGGATTTGTATATCTTCCCTCCTAGCAATAACTTCTGCTTATGCTTAACTGTCGAGATGATAAGTGATTTCTGTTTTCACAGGAAACTGTAACAGATGTGGCAGTGAGTGAGAAAATTAACAACGCATTGGAAGAGAAAGCAAATGATCAAAGAGCCTTTGACTCATGCCAGCAAGAAAGCATGTAGCAGAATTTTTCCATTTCCCTGAGCTATTGTTTATTTTTCCAGTTCTTGACTCCTATTACTTAGGCTAAAGATGCATTTAAAGCATCTTGGGAGCCTGCAAATGTTCGTTCTGACTGGACATGCTTAGTTTTAATTATGTCAACATGATTTAATGTATTTCTCACACAAGTATCTGATATTTTAATTGATTTACGATAGGCCATAAGTAATAATAAAGGACAAAGATACCGTGCTTTGAGAACGGTTGGAGAACGAAAACAAGCCTTTAATAAGGTAAAGCCTTGCATTGTTTTGACGTTTAGTTGAACCCTTATTCAATGTGCATGTAACTTGCTTGGTTTCAAATTGCATAAGTGATCATTTTTGTTGACTACATTTTCATTAGGCATTGTTTATTGTTATTATTATCTTTTTCCCATTTTTCAGTTTTTGGGACAAAAGAAAAAGGGCCGAGGAAATGCAAATTAAACAGAAAAAAAAAGCATAGGAAGATAAAGAAATGTTAGAAGTAATTTATACTAAGTTTTTCTTTCTCTGTAGAATGAGAAAACCTAGAGAAGTGAAGAATGCTTGAACTTCTAAGCATCTTAATAATCATGTAATCATTTATTTTGACTGAGGTCAGTTGCGTAGATTCAAATTATGGTCACATACAAGTTTTAAGTTGCATTACTTTTATTATGATTGCAGACATAATAAGTGTTACTATAGCCAATTATGTTAAATATCGATCGTGAATATTGTTAGTGGAGAGAACAAAAACCATAAAATAACTACCGCAATATTAACTTGTGACCGCTATTTAAATTCCTAATTAGTTGAACCTAGCCAAGTTGTGTACCTATACTTGTCTCTTCTCCATCATTGCAATCCATTGTTTAGGATTACCAGTTGATTTAATATGCAAAATGTTGTGTCATCCTCTGTAAGTGCCTTATCATCTATAAATTTTGCATGTCTACGAAATATAATAATAAAATTGTCATCATATCTATTTAGATATTGCGAGCTTATTTGACAAAAAGTCTTCATTGTGCATGCTGGGAAATAGGCCTTTTACAAGTTTTGGCACAGGGTTCATGATTCCATTTTCTTGAATTTGTTTATTGGCCAGGAATGGGTGAAGGCACAGGAGCAGCAAATGGAATATAACGAAGTACAGGCAATTTTGGAAGCCTGTGACTTCATTAAGGTGCTTTTAGCAAGTTTCTGCCTTGCATTGCATTTGTGGTTTTATCATGGGCTTTATGCTATTACTTCGCAGGCAAATAGCCAGTGCGAAAAGTTCTGGACCGCTTAGGGACTAACGGAAGATGCTCATGTCTTGAAAAATTCGACTGCTTGGAAATATTTCACGGACTGCCCTTGATTTGATTGACTATAATTTTTTTAATTTGTACCCTTTTTAATTTCATTGTGCATTTCGAGTCTAATTTTAAGAGGGTTTTTGTAGGAATAAATAAGGGATTTGGGGAAGAAGATGAGCAGCGAAGTTGCAAAAGGTGACTTGAATTATATATTTTGGTGCTAGCATTTGTTGTCTGCATTTTGGAGATTATGGTATGATCTGATTTTTTTTTTTTTCAGCTAAACAGGAAGAACTAAGAAAGGCAGAATGCAAAAATTGTGATGAGTTCCGCAAGTTGATGGGAGTACATGTTGCTGCATGCACTCTTACCGTCAAAACCCACTGGCAAGATTATTCCATGATGGTTAGGAAGCCAGTTTGATTTGACTATTATTATCTAGCTTTCTGATATGTTTTTCATGGATTTTGCTTTCAGGTTAAAGATTCAGCTCCTTTTATGGCCGTTGTATTCAAACACACAGATAATATAATTAAAACATAACATGACGTGAAATGAATATATGTCTTAAAATTTATATAATAAAGATTTTAACATATCAAAATTTATATAAATATAAAAAAATTTAAATATAATTATAACACAATAAAATGCTCGAACATGATATAAATATACCAATTGCCAAGTTCAACTCCAAATGATTTGTTTGAATATGTAGCTGAGGGGCTCCAGAAACAGGTTAATCTTTAGCTTTGTACTCTGGTTGATTTTCTCTATTTGCTGAAGTTACTAAATATTTAGTAAACCATTAGCTTTCTTTGGTCTTTTCCGACTGAAGAGCTTGGGTTAGCATGATTTTTGTTCATATGTTATTTTACATTCACCATGTTTTTACGTGGTGTTGTAGAGCATAATTTGATGTCAAAGTGTTAGTCTGAAATTTAAGTTGAAAAACCTTTTTGGGTTGTAAGTAAAATATTTTAAAATATCCTCAGAAATTGCATTACTATTTTCTATTTGAAAATTGCATGTAAGGGTCATTACGAGAATTCTATACCTGGGTGCTTAAAATACTAAATATTGACAAAAGTTCAAACTCATAAAATAAATTGAATTTCAAACATCTATTGTAACAGCTCAGAAATAACCCTGTTGCTTAGTTGTCACATTGTTCTTTACATTTTTATCTTTATTTCTTTTGGTGCCAGGAATGTGGATTTAGTGCTTCGGTTAAGTTGATGTTGATGTTAAGACATTAAGACATACAGGAATGGGGCTGTCATGGGAGAAACTGTGACTACTGCTTAGTAATTTTGTGACCGTCTTGGTAATCATGGTTACTTTCATTGAGCAACTGAATAGTGCTTATAAATACAGCATCATGATGACAAAGTTCTCGTAAAGGATGTAGTGAAGTTGCAAAAGGTATGCCAATGGCAGTCCACTGTGTTCTTTCCTTAATATGCCCTTAAGATTTTTTCTCTAATATTCTGGTGTGTTTTCAGATTTCTTTGGCATCAACTTAGACACTCAAAGACTTGAGGGCCTCTATTCGGAAGCTATTAGCTCACCACCTATATCTGATGTTAACTTGAAGGTATATACATGTTCTTAATAGTTCTCATTTCATTTGGATACCAGAGTGGTTTGCAAGGGTATGCTATCAGCAGTTTGGGTTGCTCCAAGAGCTTTTTACTCTTTAATGAACATCTACGTTGCTTGGACTTGTCCAAGTATGTCCCAATATCTGATAGTCTTGTTACTCGGAATCGTCAACATGGGGCCAATGGTCTGAAAAGAGGACATGGGTGCAGGGATTCATTGTCCAAACTATGGCTTTAAGATGTCCAATATCATGTGACATAATTGATCTTAATGCCAGGGATAACCAGTTAAGTATTTAACTGAATCCACGATCTTCATATTTGCAGCTAGTTTTGAAAGTTGCTTGAAAGAGTCATGGAGGACGAGAAAGAATCTAAGAAGTGTAATATCCTGTTGATGACTTCTAGATTTACGGTGTTCCATAAAGTTGAGGCAGGCATATCATTAAAATTGTGGTAGAATAGTTAAATAGTTAGGAAACTTCCATTTATTCCATCTGGTCTTAGCATTTTTGCAGAATAGTTGAATACTCTGGAAATTTCTTATTCAATATATATGATTGTTTAATCTGTTTCAAGAAATTGCTTCATCTTCAACATGGAAGTGGCTGCAAACATCCATTTTGAAAGTAGTTAGGAGTTCAGGTACTTGCTAGTTGAATTGGATTGTGATAGTTTTAGGTTAAACATTTACTATGCTGCAATATTTTGGTAAATAATAATTGTTCATCATATCATCGGAATCTTTTGTCCTAGTATTTTCAGCAAGTGTCTTTTCCTGACGGTTAACAAAGGTTTTATTAAATTTGGAAAGGATTAAAGTTCTGTGTTAGTCTTGCAGGTACTCATGGGGATCACTGAATACTGATAGTTGGGAACTTTGTTATTTGTCTCTCCGTGCTACTTCTTATATGTGATTTTGTGAAAATTTAATGACTTCGGAGAAATAATGATTTTAAGTATCTTTACTGGATGTTTTGTATTAACTTCCGAAATTTCCTTAAATCATTGTATATATATTTCGGAAGATGTTGCTTTCACGAAGCTTATTCGTTGAATGCCTGTATCTACTTCCATGGGGGATGAAGCCTTCTGCAAGGGGATATTTTAGGAGCACATAACACAATTGAAAGAAGAAGGCAAAAGAGAAGGAAGAAAGACTGAAGGAAGACAAGGTATTAGATCAAATTTATTACATATTTGCATATCATCTCTGGACTTAGAATATAAGCGTCATTTTTCATACTGTGAAATAAGGTTAAGTCTATGCATTTGATTTTCTTTTGATTTTCAGTTTAGCCAAAAAATTGTGGCTTGTCATTCTATAGATGTGCTTGAGGGTAGTGTTAAGAGTTACTCTCCAAATTAACTGTTTATACCAAAAAAAAAAAAATGTTGCGTATGAACTTCCTTCTTGATGTTACCGGAAAAATTATTGTCAAACTGCGTTAATCATTTATTGTATCCTTGTTGCCCAAATACATTATACTTCTTTTTGAAGATGTTTCTTTATCCTGTTTCCGGTCTGTACTTGCTGTTTAGAAGCGCTAAGCAAGAGAAACTTCTTTTTTCTTTTCCTTTTGCAGGCAAAGAAGGAAAAAGGGAGAGACGGGAGAGAGTGAGGATATGGGAAAAGAATGGAAGAGACAAAGAGAGAGGGCATTATAGAGAAAAAGATGAACACTTGAGGGACGGGCTTTCTGAGGTACATGTTGATATGGGTGATATTCATGATGACAATGAAAACAAAAGATCAGGAAAAGGTGATGACTGATGAGAAGAAACATTAGAAGTGGCATCCGAGTTCCGTCGATAATTTGAACGAAAGTGGAAATGACCGGGCTAAAAACTCCCACAACATAGTAGTGATCGCAAAAATAAAAATAAAAATAAAGGTATGACTTTTATTTCTATTTATATATTTGAGATGGTTGCAGCAGTGTGTTCACAACACTTGATTCATGATACATTTCTGCTGCAGCATGCATATACACCTGAATCAGACAGTGAAAACAGGCATAAAAGACATAAGAGGGACCCTTCGAACGGTGCAAATAGAAATGTTGACGCTAAAGAGCGTGAAGATGGGAATTTTGTCTGAGGGAAAGTCGGTAGTAATATTATCCTAAAAACTTCTATTTCCTTTTTTTTTTTTTTTCATAATGTTTAATGCATCAACAATGGAAGGTAGCCTGTTTTTAGCGTTTCTATTTGATTTTGATAGGGGCATATTAGTTTCATCTTTTATTTTGGTTTATTCATCACAAGTTCCACCAGATAGTGATTTCTTGTTGGGTAAGTCGATCTTTATTTTTCATAAACTCTTAAAAGGTTTTCATTTTTAAAATAATTATTTATAATCTTGACACCAATTGTCAGGGATTTTTTTTTTTTCAAGTGATGACCATGGAAGAGTTCAAAAAATTATCATAGGTTTTGTAATACCTCAATCCTTTATTAGGAATCTCTAAAGATCTACTATAACATATATATATATATATATATATATAAAGAGAGAGAGACTAAGCGTATACTTGTGAGGTGCTTTTTGGTGACAAACTGTGAGGCTCAGTAAGCCAAAGCAGACAATACTTCACAAGTTGAATGCGACTCTCCACAAATATAAGTAACTAGATATCGAATTTAGTTGATTTGTTAAACAAATATTTAGTATTTTTGATCAAAGTGTATTGTTAAAATTTTGGGAAGACTTTAGATTTGTATGTTACAAGTTTAAATAAAATATCAGAGTGGCGTAGAGGATGCTGTGGGCTCATAACGCATAGGTCTTAAGATTGGAATCTCGCTCTAATACCATTTCTAGAGATTTACACCCAACTTACGAAGTATTATCTGTCCTGGCTTACTAGGCCTTACGGTTTTGCCCTTAAAAGACTCCTCACAAGTATAGGTTAGGTGTATGTGTGTGTGTATATATATATATATTATGACAGATCTTCAGATATTTCCAACGTAGGATTGGGGTGTTTTTAAAAATAAAATTATATGTTCATTTATTGTATTAGCAGATTCTCAAAGATTTTCGATGTAGGATATTGGGGTGTTACAGGTTTGTTGCGACAAAAACAAACAGTTTTAAGATAAAATTATATATTCATTTATTGTATTTGCAAGACGGGAAGGTATACAATGGTTTCAGCCTTTTAAGGTTTTAGAATTTTTCTTGGGTTAAATATATCAATGGCCTTTGTAATATATTACTTTTTTTAATTGAGTCCCTAAAAAAAATGTCTAAATAGAGGCCTTTGCTATAACTCCATTAAACATATAACTCTAGTCACTGATTCCGTTAAAAAATAATGATGTAACATTAATATCCAATGAGATCATAATACGTGGTAATAGAAGTTGGTATTGATACGGCTTTTGTGTCACGTGTCACAATTTCATTGAATGTTAACAGAGCTAATGATTGGGAATGTGTGTTTAAGATAATTGTAATACATGTACCTATTAGGGCATTTTTTTTCTTTACCTACTCAATCCGAAAAGTTGATATAGTATAGAGGCCGCTGGTGTATTTAATCCTTTCTTCTTGACTCTGCCTTTCAAGTAAGGAAAATTGCATGCATATGACTTGAAATTGTTACAATCCGGTTAGGATATCTTCCAGTTTTGTTATAGGGATTGCTATGCAACCTGAATTATCAACGATAATACTGATATATTATATGTTAATTCTTCCTTTTCTTTACTAATTAACGATAGAAACTGGCGTTTATTGTCAATCAGTGCAGCTAACCTCGTATCATCTTTATGTTCAGTAGAGGGAGTGAGGACCAAGGAGGCAATAACCATCCAATTGAAGCTTTCAGTTTTGGTTCCATCATCCTTGAATTTTTTTCGTTACCAACATAAACTGTATGGTGATTTATCTCGATATTCAAATGATGATTTGGTTTAAAGGAATGGACAAGGGCATGGACCGCGGCCAGCTGTTTCACTTTCTGAAAATTCTTGAACAGATGCTTGAGTTCTTTTCTTATCATTGAGTAATTCGTCCATTTAACCGGGGGTTTAAGTTAAATTATTTCTCAAACAAATTCATCCATGATATTATCTCCTAACTCGCTCTGCAGTTGCCGGTAGTAACCATCAAGTTGCATTTAGCATTGTCGGTCAGAGTGGAGTTTCTACTTGAAGAGCTTTCTTGTCTTGTTATGATGTGATGAACTTCATGAGAAACAAAGGGTTAAGAGCCACACACACTCGAGGAAAACAAAACAAAATAAAAAGAGAAAAAAAAAATACAAACCTTTGTCGAATGATAATTTATTTAACATTGACATGAGGTCAAGTTGCTTATCCTGAGTACATTTCCTTTGGTAGGTTTTATCTGTAAACGTAGTTGATCAAGGTCTTTAAAAGTTGCTTCTCATCTTTCATGCATTGGGGTATGTCTAATACTGCAATTAGCTGAGCTTAATTTTGTAATTATAAAAAAAATTTAATAATAGATGTTTCTGTACGACTTCTGGTTCCACATTACCAAGATTTGAGGCTTGAGAAGTTCCGGGTGAAGAACCAGGTAGGCATTTTGAAAGCAGATATTCTTCCTTCAGCTTGCAATTGGGAGAGGCACCAAATAATAGCTATTAGACAGTTCACTTCGGTGTAAGTTGCTCTTACAGTCTGACTCTTCATTCTCTTTGAAATTTCAGCATGAAATTTGGACATGAATATAAAGATATGACGTTTTAAATATATGAAAAAATAGAAAAAATATACATACCAGTGTCCGTTACTAACACCCGCTTAGAGTAACTTAAGTTGAAGCCACTTGTTTCTCTCTGAAACTCATTTTGCTGGGTGTTTTATTACTGGTACAGGAAAGCTAAAGGCAACTTGATCGGCTTGATGACCCTTGCGGAGAGCAAAACCATTTTCTTCTTCAAGTTTTAAGTTGTAACCGCTTGGTCTCCTCAAATTCTTCATAAGTTGATTTGGGTTCAATCATTTTCGAC
>JBBYHK010477248.1:0-18626 GCA_038382065.1 Adansonia grandidieri | reverse complement strand
AGTCTATCTCATTTCACGAATGAACATTAATTATAAGGAAAATGGTGGATAGAAAAGCTTTTCTTGCAAATCCAAAGCATCAATATCATGTATCACAATGTGAAAAGCATGATTGTAGTGCCTAATCACAACAAGAATGGAGATTATTACAAGTGTCCAACTTTGTCTCATTTCACGGATAAACTTTGATTATGAGGAAAATGGTAGAAAGAAAAGCTTTTCTTGCAAATCCAAAGCATCTATATCATGTATCACAATGTGGAGAACATGATTGTAGTGCCAATAACAAAAAGAATAGAGATTATTTTGAGTATCAAAGATTATCTCATTTCATAGATGAACATTAACCATATGGAAAATGGTGGAAGAAAAAGCTTTTCATGCAAATCCAAAGCATGAATATCGTGTATCCTAATGTATAGAACATTATTGTAGAGCTAATAACAAAAAGAATGGAGATTGTCATGAATATCCAAGTTTGCCCTATTTCAATGATGAACTTTGATTTTAAGGAAAATAATGGAAAGAAAAAGCTTTTCTTGCCAAACCAAAGCATCAATATTGTGTATCCCAATCTGGGGAACATGATTGTAGTGCCAATAACATAAAGAATAGAGATTATTACGTGCATCTAAGTTTGTCTCATTTCATAAATGAACTTTGATTATAAGAAAAATGGTGGACAAAAAATCTTTTCCTCCAAATCCAAAGCATCAATATCTGTACCCTAATGAGGAGAACATGATTTAGTGCCTAGAACAAAAAAAATGGTGATTATTACGAATATGCAAGTTTGTCTCATTTCACGGATGAACATTAATTACAAAAAAAATTATAGATAGAAAAGCTTTTCTTGCTAATCTAAAGAATCAATATCATGTATCCTAATGTGGTGAACATTATTGTAATGCCAATAACAAAAGGAATGGAGATTATCGTGAGTGTTCAAGTGTGTCTTATTTTATGGATGAACTTTGATTTTAAGGAAAATGATGGAAAGAAAAAGCTCTTCTTGCCAAACCAACGCATCAATATCGTGTATCCTAATGTGGAGAACATTATTGTAATACCAATAACAAAAGGAATGGAGAATATGATGAGTGTCTGAGTTTGTCTTATTTCAAGGATGAACTTTGATTTTAAGGACAATGGTGAAAAGAAAAGCTTTGCTTGCAAATCCAAACCATCAATGTTGTGTATCCTAATGTGGAGATCATGATTGTAGAGCCAATAACAAAAGGAATGGAGATTATTATAAGTATCCAAGTTTGACTCATTTCACGGAAAAACATTAATTATATGGAAAACGGTGGAAAGAAAAGCTTTTCTTGCAAATCCAAGGCATCAATATTGTGTATCGCAATATGGAGAGCATGATTGTAATGCCAATAACAAAAGGAATGGAGATTATTATGAGTATCCAAGTTTGACTTATTTCATGGATGAACATTAATTATATGGAAAATGGTGGAAAGAAAAACTTTTCTCGTAAATCCAATGCATCAATGACGTGTATCACAATAAGGAGAACATGATTATAGTGCCAATAATAAAAGAATGTAGATTATTACGAGTATCCAAGTTTGTCTCATTTCGCAAATGAACTTTGATTAAGAGGAAAATGGTGGAAAGAAAAGCTTTTCTTGAAAATCCAAAGCATTAATATAATGTGTTCCAATAAGGAGAACATGATTGTTGTACTCGCAACAAAAAAATTGAAGATTATTATGAGTATCTAAGTTTATCTCATTTCATGTATGAACATTAATTATAAGGAAAATGGTGGAAAGAAAATCATTTCTTGTAAATCCAAAGCATTAATATAATGTGTTCCAATAAGGAGAACATGATTGTTGTACTCGCAACAAAAAAATTGAAAATCATTATGAGTATGTAAGTTTATCTCATTTCATGTATGAACATTAATTATAAGGAAAATGCTTGAAAGAAAAGCATTTCTTGCAAATCCAAAGCATTAATATTGTGTATCCTAATGTAGAGAACATGATTGTAGTGCCGCTAACAACAAGAATGGAGATTGTGACAAGTATCTAAGTTTGTATCATTTCATGGATGAATAGTTATGTAAGGAAAATGGTCTCAAGATAAGTTTTTCTTGCAAATCCAAAGTATTAATACTATGTATCCCAATGTGGAGAGCATAATTGTAGTGCCCAATTACAAAAAAAAATGGAGAATTATTATGAGTGTCAAGTTTATCTCATTTCACGGATGAACTTTGACCATAAGGAAAATGATGGGAAAAAAACTTTTCCTGCAAATTCAAAGCATCGATATCGTGTATCCCAATATGAAGAACATGATTGTAGTGCCAAGAACAAGTAGAATGGAGATATTACGAGCATCCAAGTTTGTGTCATTTCACGGATGAACATTGATTATAGGGAAAATGGGGAAAAGAAAAGCTTTTCATGTAAATCCAAAGCAACTATATCGTGTCTCCTAATAAAGAGAACATAATTGCAGTGCCCATAACAAAAGGAATGGAGATTATTACAAGTATCCATGTTTATCTCATTTCATGGATGAACATTAATTATAACGAAAATGGTGGAAAGAAAAGCTTTTCTTGCAAATCCAAAGCATCAATATCGTGTATCCTAACAAGGAGAACATGATTGTAGTACCCATAAGAGAAAGAATGGAGACTATTATGAGAATCTAAGTTTGACTCACTTTATGGATGAACTTTGATTATAAGGAAAATGGTGGAAAGAAAAGCTTTTCTTGCAAATCCAAGGCATCAACATCATGTGTCCTTATGTGGAAAGCATGATTGTAGTGCCTAATCGTAAAAATAAATGGAGATTATTATGAGTAGCCAAGTTTGTCTCTTTTCACGAATTAACTTTGATTATAAGGAAAATGGTGGAAAGAAAAGCTTTTCTTGCAAATCCAAAGCATCAATATCGTGTATCCTAATGTGGAGGGTATGATTGTAGTACCAATAACAAAATGAATAAAGTTTTTTTCGAGTATCCAAATTTGCCTCATTTCACAAATGAATATTAATTATAAGGAAAATAGTGGAAAGAAAAGCTTCTCTTGCAAATCCAAAGCATCTATATGGTGTATCGTAATGTGGAGGACATGATTGTAGTGCCAATAACAAAAAGAATGGAGATTATGTCGAGTATCTATGTTTCTCTCATTTCATGAATAAACTTTGATTATAAGTAAAATAGTTGATAGAAAAGCTTTTCTAGAAAATCCAAAGCATCAATATCATGTTTCCCAATAAGTAGAACGTGATTGTAGTGCCCATAACAAAAAGAATGGAGATTATTACGAGTATCCAAGCTTATCTCATTTCACAGATAAACTTTGATTATAAGGAAAATGGTGGAAAGAAAAATTTTTCTTGCAAATCTAAAGCATTAATATCATGTATCCCAATGAGGAGAACATGATTGTAGCACCCATAACAAAAAAAATGAAGATTATTATGAGTATCAAAGTTTGTATCATTTCATAGATGAATAGTGATTATGAAGGGAAATGGTGGAAAGAAAAGCTTTCCTGGCAAATCCAAAGCATCGATATCGTGTATCCCAATATGGAGAACATTATTGTAGTGCCAACAACAAAAAGAATGGAGATTATTATAAGTATCCGAGTTTCTCTTATTTCACAGATGAACTTTGATTTTTAGGAAATTAGTGGAAAGAAAAGGCTTTTCTTGCTAAGCCAAAGCATCAATACCGTGTATCGCAATGTGGAGATCATGATTGTAGTGCCAATAACAAAAAGGATGAGATTATTTTGAGTATCCAAGTTTGTCTTATTTCATAAATGAACATTAATTATAAGGAAAATGGTGGAAAGAAAAGCTTTTCTAGCAAATCCAAAGCATCGATGTCGTGTGTCACAATATAGAGAACATTATTGTAATGCCAATAACAAAAGGAATGGAGATTATTACGAGTATCCAAGTTTGTCTTATTTCACAGATAAACTGTGATTATAAGGAAAATGGTGGAAAGAAAAGCTTTTCTTGCAAATCCAAAGCATTAATGTCATGTATCCTAATAAGGAGAACATGATTGTAGTACCCATAACGCAAAGAATGGAGATTATTACGAGTATCCAAATTTGTCTTATTTCATGGATGACAATTAATTATAAGGAAAATGGCAAAAAGAAAAGCTTTTCTTGCAAATCCAAAGCATCAATATTGTGTGTCCCAATGGAGAGCATGATTGTAGTGCCTAGTCACAAAAAGCTTTGATTATAAGGAAAATGGTGGAAAGAAAACCTTTCTTGCTAAACCAAAGCAACAATATCGTGTATCCCGATAAGGAGAAGATGGTTATGGCACCCATAACAAAAGGAATGGAGATTATTATGAGTATCCAAATTTGTCTCATTTCATGGATGAACATTAATTATAAGGAAAACGGTGGAAAGGAAAGCTTTTCTTGCAAATCCAAAGCTTTAATATCATGTATCCCAATGAGGAGAACATGATTGTAGCACTAGTAACAAAAAGACTAGAGGTTATTAGGAGTATCCAAGTTTGTCTCATTTCACAGATGAACATTAATTATATGGAAAATGGTGGAAGGAAAAGCTTTCCTTACAAATTGAAAGCATCATTATCATATATCCCAACATGGAAAACATGATTGTAGTGCCAAGAAGAAAAAGAATGGAGATTATTGCATGTATCCAAGTTTGTATCATTTCATGGATGAACTTTGATTATAAGTAGAATGGTCGAAAGAAAAAGTTTTTCTTGCAAATCCAAGGCATCAATATTGTGTATCCCGGTGTACAGGACAAGATTGTTGTGCCCATTCACAAAAACAATGAAGATTATTGTGAGAATCCAAGTTTGTCTCATTTCACGGATGAACTTTAATAGTAAGGAAAATAGTGAAAACAAAAGCTTTTCTTGCAAATCCCAAGTGTCAATAGCATGTATCCCAATGAGGAGAACATGATTGTAGTGCCCATAAAAAAAAGAATGGAGATTATTATAAGTATCCAAGCTTGTCTCATTTCATGGATGAACATTAATTATAAGGAAAATGATGGAAAGATAAGCTTTTCTTGCAATCCAAAGCATCAATATCTTGTATCCCAATGTGGCGAGCATGATTGTAGTGCCTAATCACAAAAAGGATGGAGATTATTATGAGAATCCATGTTTGATTCATTTGATAGATAAACTTTGATTATAAGGAAAATGGTGGAAAGAAAACGTTTTCTTGCTAAACTAAAGCATCAATTTCGTGTATCCCAATGAGGAGAAGGTGATTGTAGTCCCCATAACAAAAAGATTAGAGATTATTATGAGTACCTAAGTTTGCCTTATTTCACGTATAAACATTAATTATAAGGAAAATGCTAGAAAGAAATGCTTTTCTTGCAGATCCATAGCATCAATATCTTGTATTCCAAGGTGGAGAACATGATTGTAGTGCCAATAACAAAAAGAATGGAGATTATTACGAGTATCCAAGTTTGTCTCATTTCATAAATGAACATGGATTGTAAGTAAAATGGCGGAAATAAAAGTTTTTCTTACAAATCCAAAGCATCAATATCGTGTATCCCAATGTGGAGGACTAGATTGTTGTGCCCAATCACAAAAAGAATGGAGTTTATTATGAGAATCGAAGTTTGTCTCATTTCATGGATGAACTTTAGTAATAAGGAAAATGGTGGAAAGACAAGCTTTCCTTGCAAATCCACAGCATTAATATCATGTATCCCAATGAAGAGAACATGGTTGTAGTGCCAATAATAAAAAGAATGGAGATTATTATGAGTATCCAAGTTTGTCTTATTTCACGGATGAACTTTGATTTTATGGAAAATGGTGGAAAGAAAAGCTTCTCTTGCAAATCCAAAGCATCAATGTCGGGTGTCCCAATAAGGAGAACATGATTGTAGAGCCCATAACAAAAAGAATGGAGATTATTATGAGTATCCAAGCTTATCTCATTTCATGGATAAACATTAATTATAAGCAAAATTATAGAAAGAAAAGCTTTTCTTGCAAATGCAAAGCATCAATGTTGTGTGTCCTAATGTCTAAAGCATGATTGTGGTGCCCAATCACAAAAAGAATGGAGATTATTTCGAGAATCCAACTTTGACTCATTTGATAATCAAACTTTGATTATAAGGAAAATGGTGGAAAGAAAACCTTTCTTGCTAAACCAAAGCATCAATATCGTGCATCCCAATGAGGAGAAGATGATTATAGTGCCTATAACAAAAGAATGGAGACTATTATGAGAATCCATGTTTGTTTCATTTCACGGATGAACATTAATTATAAGGAAAATGGTGGAAAGAAAAACTTTTCTTGTAGTGCCAACGTGGAAAACATGATTGTAGTGCCAATAAGAAAAAGAATGGAGATTATTGCATGTATCCAAGTTTGTCTAATTTCATGGATGAACTTTGATTATAAGTAGAATGGTCTAAAGAAAAAGTTTTTTTTGCAAATCCAAGGCATGAATATCATGTATCCCAGTGTACAGGACAAGACTGTTGTGCCCATTCACAAAAACAATGGAGATTATTGTGAGAATCCAAGTTTGTCTCATTTCACAGATGAACTTTAATAATAAGGAAAATAGTGAAAAGAAAAGCTTTTCTTGCGAATCCCAAGCATCAATAGCATGTATCCCAATGAGGAGAACATGATTGTACTGCCCATAATAAAAAGAATGGAGATTATTATGAGTATCCAAGCTTATCTTATTTCATGGATGAACATTAATTATAAGGAAATTTGTGGAAAGATAAGCTTTTCTTGCAAACCAAAGCATCAATGTCGTGTATCCCAATGTGGTGAGCATGATTGTCATGTCTAATCACGAAAGGGATTGAGATTATTATGAGAATCCATGTTTGACTCATTTGATAGACAAACTTTGATTATACAAAAAATGGTGGAAAGAAAACATTTTCTTGCTAAACCAAAGCATTAATTTCGTGTATCCCAATGAGGAGAAGCTGATTGCAACTGCCATAACAAAAAGAATGGAAATTATTACGAATACCTAAGTTTGTCACATTTCACGTATAAACATTAATTGTAAGGAAAATGCTGGAAAGAAATGCTTTTCTTGTAGATCCATAGCATCAATATCTTGTATTCCAAGGTGGAGAACTTGATTGTAGAGCTATAAACAAAAAGAATAGAGGTTATTATGAGTATCCAAGTTTGTCTCATTTCATAGATGAACATTGATTGTAAGTAAAATGGTGTAAATAAAAGTTTTTCTTGCAAATCCAAAGCTTCAATATCGTGTATCCCAATGTGGAGCACTAGATTGTTGTGCCCAATCACCAAAAGAATGGAGTTTATTGTGAGAATCGAAGTTTGTCTCATTTCACGGATGAACTTTAGTAATAAGGAAAATGGTGAAAAGAAAAGCTTTCCTTGCAAATCCACAGCATCAATATCGTGTATCCCAATGAAGAGAACATGGTTATAGTGCCAATAACAAAAAGAATGGAGATTATTATAAGTATCCAAGTTTGTCCCATTTCACGGATGAACTTTGATTTTATGAAAAATGGTGGAAAGAAAAGTTTCTCTTGCAAATATGAAGCATCAATGTCGGGTGTTCCAATAAGGAGAACATGATTGTAGAGCCAATAACAAAAAGAATGGAGATTATTATGAGTATCCAAGCTTGTCTCATTTCATGGATAAACATTAATTATAAGCAAAATTATAGAAAGAAAAGCTTTTCTTGCAAATGCAAAGCATCAATGTTGTGTGTCCTAATGTCTAAAGCATGATTGTGGTGCCCAATCACAAAAAGAATGGAGATTATTTCGAGAATCCAACTTTGACTCATTTGATAGACAAACTTTGATTATAAGGAAAATGGTGGAAAGAGAACCTTTCTTGCTAAACCAAAGCATCAATATCGTGTATCCCAAAAGGGAGAAGATGATTATAGTGCCCATAACAAAAAGAATGAAGATTATTATGAGTATCCAAGCTTGTTTCATTTCACAGATGGACATTAATTATAAGAAAAATGGTGGAAAAAAAAGCTTTTCTTGTAGATCCAAAGCATCAATATCTTGTATTCTAATGTGGAGAACATGGTTGCAGTGATAATAGCAAAAAGAATGGGGATTATTACGAATATCCATGTTTGTCTCATTTCACGGATGAACATTGGTTATAAGGAAAATGGTGGAAAGAAAAGTTTTTCTTATAAATCCAAAGCACCAATATCATGCATCCCAATATGGAGGACAAGATTGTTGTGCCCAATCACAAAAAGAATGAAGATTATTATGAGAATCCAAGTGTACCTTATTTTACGAATGAACTTCAATAATAAGGAAAATGGTGGAGAAGAACTTTCCTTGCAAATCCAAAGCATCAATATCATGTATCCCAATGAGCAGAACATGATTGTAGTGCTAATAACAAAAAGAATGGAGAGTATTATAAGTATCCAAGTTTGTCTCATTTCACAGATAAACTTTGATTATAAGGAAAATGGTGGAAAGAAAAGCTTTTCTTACAAATCCGAAGCATCAATGTCTTGAATCCCAATTAGGAGAACATGATTGCAGCGCCCATAACAAAAAGAATAGAGATTATTATGATTAAACAAGTTTGTTTGATTTCACAGATGAGCATTAATTATAAGGAAAATGTTGGGAAGAAAAGCTTTTCTTGC
This sequence comes from Adansonia grandidieri, assembly GCA_038382065.1. Classification (NCBI taxonomy): domain Eukaryota; kingdom Viridiplantae; phylum Streptophyta; class Magnoliopsida; order Malvales; family Malvaceae; genus Adansonia; species Adansonia grandidieri. The sequence goes on along the minus strand of JBBYHK010477248.1, from coordinate 9,936 downwards.
AAATCTAAAATATCAATATCGTGTATCCCAATGTGAAGAACATGGTTGTAATAACATTAATGAAAAGAATGGAGATTATTACAAGTATCCAAGTTAGTATCATTTCATGGATGAATTTTAATTGTATGTAGAATGGTCCAAAGAAAAGCTTTTCTTGTAAATCCAAAGTATCAATATCGTGTATCCCAATGTGGGAGACAAGATTGTTGGGTCCAATCACAAAAAGCATGGAGATAATTGTGAGAATCCAAGTTTGTCTCATTTCATGGGTGAACTTTAATTTAATAATAAGGAAAATGGTGAAAAGAAAATCTTTTCTTGCGAATCCAAAGCATCAATATCGTGTATCCCAATGAGGAGAACAAGCTTATAGTGCCCATAACAAAAAGAATAAAGATTATTACAAGTATCCAAGTTTGCCCCATTTCACAAATGAACATGAATTACAAAGAAAATGGTAGGAAGAAAAGCTATTCTTGCAAATCCAAAAGCAACAATATCATGTAACCGAACGAGGATAACATGATTGTAGTGCCTATAACAAAAAGAATGGAGATCATTTCGAGTATCCAAGCTTCTCTTATTTCACAGATCAACATTAATTATAAGGAAAATGGTTGAAAGAAAAGCTTTTCTTGCAAATCAAATGCATCAATATCATGTATCCAAATATGGAGAGCACGATTGTAGTGCAGAATCACAAAAAGAACGGAGATTTTTATGAGAATCCAAGTTTGACTCATTTGATAGACAAACTCTGATTATAAGGAAAATGGTTGTAAACAACCTTTTCTTGCTAAACCAAAGCATCAATATCGTGTATCCCAATAAGGAGAAGATGATTATAGCGCCCATAACACAAAGAATGGAGATTGTTATCAGTATCCAAGTTTGTCTCATTTCATGGATGAACTTTAACAATAAGGAAAATGGTGGAAAGAAAAGCTTTTCTTGCAAATCCAAAGCATCAATATCGTCTAACCCATGAGGAGAACATAATTGCAATGCCCATGCAAAAAAGAATGGAGATTATTACGAGCATCCAAGCTTATCCTATGTCACGGATAAACATTAATTATAAGGAAAATAGTGGAAAGAAAAGCTTTTCTTGCAAATCCAAAGCATCAGTATCGTGTATCCCAATATGGGGAGTATGATTGTAGTGCCCAATCACGACAAGAATAGAGAATATTATAAGAATCCAAGTTTGACTCATTTGATTGACAAACTTTAATTATAAGGAAAATGGTGGAAGGAAAACCTTTTCTTGCTAAACCAAAGCATCAATATCGTGTATCCCAATGAGAAGAATATGATTATAGCACCCATAACAAAAAGAATAAAGATTACTATGAGTATTCAAGTTTGTCTCGTTTCATGAATCAATGTTAATTATAAGGAAAATGCTGGATAGAAAAGTTTTTCTTACAAATCCAAAGCATCAACATTGTGCATCCCAATGTGGAGAACATGATTGTAGTGCCAATAACAAAAAAAATAAAGATAATTAGGAGTATCCAAGTTTGTCTCATTTCACGGATGAACTTTGATTGCAAGGAAAATGGTGGAAAGAAAAGCTTTACTTGCAAATCCTAAGCATCAATGTCATGCATCTAAATGAGGAGAAAATGATTGTAGTGCCCACTACAAAAAGAATGGAGATTATTACTACTATCCAAGTTTGTCTCATTTCACGGATGAGCATTAATTATAAGGAAAATGGTAGGAAGAAAAGCTTTTCTTTCAAATCCAATGCATCAATATCGTGTATCCCAATGTGGAGAACATGATTGTAGCACCAACAATAAATAGAATGGAGATTATTATAAGTATCCAAGTTTGTATCATTTCATGGATGAATTTTGATTATAAGGAAAATGGTCTCAAGAAAAGTTTTTCTTACAAATCCAAAGCATCAATATGGTGTATCTTAATGTGGAGAACATGATTGTCGTGCCTAATTACAAAAAGAATGGAAATTATTATGAGAATCCAAGTTTGACTCACTGCACAGATGAATTTTGATTACAATGGAAATGGTGAAAAGAAAAGCTTTTCTTGCAAATCCAAAGCATCAATATCGTGTATCCTAATGTGGAGAGCATGATTGTAGTGCCAAAAACAAAAAGAATGGAGATTTCATGTTTGACTCATTTGATGGAAAAACATTGATTACTCAAAAAATGGTAGAAAGAAAACCTTTTCTTGCTAAACTAAAGCATCAATATGTGTATTCCCATGAGGAGAACATGATGGGAGTGCCAATAATGAAAAGAATAGAGATTATTATGACTATCCAAGTTTATTTTAATTCATGGATGAACTTTGATTATAAGGTAAATGGTGGAAAGAGAAGCTTTTCTTGCAAATCCAAAGCATCAATATCATGTATCCCAATTAGGAGAATATCATTGTTGTGCCTATAACAAAAAGAATAGAGTTTATTATGAGTACCCAAGTTTGTCTCATTTCTCGGATGAACATTAATTATAAGGTAAATGGTGAAAAGAAAAGCTTTTCTTCCAAATCCAAAGCATGAATATCGTGTACCCCAACGAGAAGAACATGATTGTAGTGCCTATAACAAAAAGAATAGAGATTATTATGAGTATCCAAGTTTGTCTTATTTCACGGATGAACATTAATTATAGGAAAATGGTGGAAAGAAAAGCTTTTCTTGAAAATCCAAGGTCATCAATAACGTGTATCTAAATATGGAGAGCATGATTATAGTGCCCAATTAGAAAAAGAATGGAGATTATTACGAGAATCTAAGTTTGACCCATTTGATAGACAAACTTTGATTATAAGGAAAATGGCAGAATGAAAACCTTTTCTCGCTAAACCAAAGCATCAATAACATGTATCCTATTGAGGAGACCATGATTGTAGCACCCATAACAAAAAGTATGGAGATTACTATGAGTATCTAAGTTTGTCTCATTTCGTGGATGAACATTAATTATAAGGAAAATGGTGAAAAGAAAAGCTTTTCTTGCAAATCCAAAGCATTTGTATTGTGTGTCCCAATGTGGATAACATGATTGTAGTGCCAAGAACAAAAAGAATGTAGATTATTTTGAGTATCCAAGTTTGTCTCATTTCACGAATAAACTTTGATTATAAGGAAAATAGTGGAAAGAAAAGTTTTTCTTGCCGAACCAAAGCATCAATATTGTGTATACTAATTTGGAGAACATGATTGTAGTGCCCATAACAAAAAGAATGGAGATTATTATGAGTATCCAAGTTTGTCTCATTTCACAGATGAACATTAATTACAAGGAAAATGGCAAAAAGATAAGCTTTTCTTGCAAATCAAAGGCATCGAAATCATGCATCATAATGTAGAAAATAGGATTGTAGTGCCAGAAAGAAAAATAACGGTGATTGTTATGAGTATCCCAGATTGTCTCATTTCACAGATGAACTTTGATTATACAAAAAATGGCAAAAATAAAAGCTTTTCTTGCAAATCCAAAGCATGAATATCGTGTATCCCAATGAGAACATGATTGTAACGCGCATAACAAAAAGAATAGGGATTATTATGAGTATCCAAGTTTGTCTTATTTCACAGATGAACATTAATTATAGGAAAATGGTGGAAAGAAAAGCTTTTCTTGGAAATCCAAGGCATCAATATCGTGTATCTAAATGTGGAGAGCATGATTGTAGTGCCCAATCACAAAAAGAATGGAGATTATTACGAGAATCCAAGTTTGACCCATTTGATAAACGAACTTTGATTATAAGGAAAATGGCAGAATGAAAAACTTTTCTTGCTAAACTAAAGCATCAATATCATGTATCCCATGGAGGAGACCAATATTGTAGTGCCTATAACAAAAAGAATGGAGATTACTATGAGTATCCAAGTTTGTCTCATTTCATGAATGAACATTAATTATAAGGAAAATGGTGGAAAGAAAAGCTTTTCTTGTAAATCCAAAGCATCATTATCGTGTATCCCAATGTGGAGAACATGATTGTAGTGCAAATAACAAAAAGAATGTAGATTATTATGGGTATCCAAGTTTGTTTCATTCCACGAATAAACTTTGATTATAAGGAAAATGGTGGAAAGAAAAGCTTTTCTTGCCGAACCAAAGAATCAATATTGTGTATCCTAATGTGGAGAACATGATTGTAGTGCCCATAACAAAAAGAATGAAGATTACTATAAGTATCCAAGTTTGTCTCATTTTACAGATGAACATTAATTACAAGGAAAATGGTAAAAAGATAAGCTTTTCTTGCAAATCGAAAGCATCAAAATCATGTATCACAATGTGGAAAACAGGATTGTAGTGCTAGCAAGAAAAAGAATGATGATTGTTATGAGTATCCAAGTTTGTCTCATTTCACGGATGAACTTTGATTATAAGAAAAATGGTAAAAAGCAAAGCTTTGCTTTCAAATCCAAAGCAGTAATATCATGCATCCCAATGAGGAGAACATGATTGTAGTGACCATAACAAAAAGAATGAGGATTATTACAAGTATCTAGGTTTGTCTCATTTCACAGATGAACATTAACTATAAGGAAAATGGTCTAAAGAAAAGTTTTTCTTGCAAATCCAAAGCATCAATAACGTGTATCCCAATGTTGAGAACCTGATTGTTATGCCCAATCACAAAAAGAATGGAGATTATTATCAATCCAAGTTTGACTCATTGCACGAATGAACTTTGATTACAGTGAAAATGGTGGAAAGAAAAGCTTTTCTTGCAAATCCAAAGCATCAATACCATGTATCCGAATGTGAAAAGCATGGTTGTAGTGCCCATAACAAAAAGTATAGAGATTCCAAGTTTGACTAATTTAATGGACAAACATTGATTACACAAAAAATGGTGGAAAGAAAACCTTTTCTTGCTAAACTAAAGCATCAATATCATGTATCCTAATGAGGAGTAGATGATTGTAGTGCCTGTAACAAAAAGAATGGAGATTATTACGAGTATCCAAGTTTGTTTCATTTCACCGATGAACATTAATTACATGAAAAATGGCCAAAAGAAAGGCCTTTCTTGCAAATCCAAAGCATCAATATCATGTATCCCAATGTGGAGAACATGATTGTAGTGCCAAGAACAAAAAGAATGGAGATTATTATAAGTATCCAAGTTTGTCTCATTTCACAGATAAACGTTGATTATAAGGAAAGTGGAGAGAAGAAAAGGTTTTCTTGTAAGTCTAAAGTATACCCTAATGAAAACATGACTGTATTGCCAATAACAAAAAGAATGGGGATTATTACAAGTATCCAAGTTTATCTCATTTCATAGATTGACATTAATTATAAGGAAGATAGTCTAAAGAATAGCCTTTCTTGCAAATCCAAAGCATCAATATCATGTATCCCAATGTAGAGAACATGATTGTTGTGCTTAATTACAAAAAGAATAGAGATTATTGTGAGAATCCAGTTTGACTCATTGTGCGGATGAACTTTAATTACAATGAAACTGGTGGAAAGAAAAGCTTTTCTTGCAAATCTAAAGCATCAATATCGTGTATCCCAATGTGGAGAGAATGACTGTAGTGCCCATAACAAAAAGAATGGAGACTTCAAGTTTGACTCATTTGATGCACAAACATTAATTACATGAAAATTGGTGGAAAGAAAAGCTTTTCTTGCGAAACCAAAGCATCAATATCGTGTATCCCAATAAGGAGAACACAATTATTGTGCCCGTAATGAAAATAATAGGGATTATTACTAGTATCCAAGTTTGTCTCATTTCTCAGATGAACATTAATTATAAGGAAAATGGTGGAAAGAAAAGCTTTTCTTGCAAATCCAAAGCATGAATATCATGTATCCCAATGAGGAGAACATGATTGTAATGCCTATAACAAAAAGAATGGAGATTATTATGAGTATCCAAGTTTATCTTATTTCATAGATGAACTTTAATTATGGGAAAATGGTGGAAAGAAAAGCTTCTCTTGCAAATCCAAAGCATCAATATCATGTATCCCAATGTGGAGAGCATGATTACAGTGCCCAATCACAAAAAGAATATAGATTATTATGAGAATCCAAGCTTGACTCATTTGATAGACAAACTTTGATTATAAGGAAAATGGTAGAGGGAAAATCTTTTCTTGCTAAACCAAAGCATCAATATCGTGTATCCCATTAAGGAGAACATGGTTATAGCACCAATAACAAAATGAATGGAGATTACTATGAGTATCCAAGTTTGTCTCATTTCATGGATAAACATTAATTACAAGGAAAATGGCAAAGAGAAAAACTTTTCTTGCAAATCCAAAGCATCAATATCGTGTAGCCCAATGTGGATAACATAATTGTAGTGCCAGTGACAAAAAGAATGCAGATTGTAATGAGTATCCAAGTTTGTCTTATTTCACAGATGAACTTTGGTTATAAGGAAAATGGTGGAAAGAAAAACCTTTCTTGCAAATCCAAAGCATTAGTGCCATGAATCCCAATGAGGAGAACATGACGTAGCACCCTTAACAAAAAGAATGGTGATCATTACAAGTATCCAAGTTTGTCTCATTTCATAGATGAACATTAATTATAAGGAATATGATCTAAACAAAAGTTTATCTTGCAAATCCAAAGGATCAATATCATGTATCCCAATGTGGAGAATATGATTGTATTGCCCAATTACAAAAAGAATGGAGATTATTATGAGAATCCAAGTTTGACTCATTTCATGGATTAACATTAATGACAAGGAAAATGGTGGAAAGAAAAGCTTTTCTTGGAAATCCAAAGCACTAATATCATGTATCCTAATCTGGGGAACATGATTGTAGTGCCAATGACAAAAAGAATGGAGATTATTATGAGTATCCAAGTTTATCTCATTTCACGGATGAACATTAATTATAATGAAAATGCTAGAAAGAAAAGCTTTTCTTGCAAATCCAAAGCATCAATATCGTGTATCCCAATGTGGAGAACATGATTATAGTGCTAGTAACAAAAAGAATGGGGATTATTACAAGTATCTAGGTTTGTCTCATTTCATAGATGAACATTAATTATAAGGAAAATGATCTAAAGAAAAAGTTTTTTCTTACAAATCCAAAGCATCAATATTGTGTATCGCAATGTGGAGAACCTGATTGTTATGCCCAATTACAAAAAGAATGGAGATTATTAAGAATCCAAGTTTGACTCATTGCATGGATGAACTTTGATTACAATGAAAATGGTGGAATGAAAAGCTTTTCTTGCAAATTCAACACATAAATATGGTGTATCCCAATGTGGAGAGCATGGTTGTAGTGCCCGTAACAAAAGGAATTGAGATTTCAAGTTTGACTCATTTGATGGAGAAACATTGATTGCATGAAAAATGATGGAAAGAAAGCCATTTCTTGCTAAAGCAAAGACTCAATATCGTGTATCCCAATGAAGGGAACATGATTGTAGTGCCTAAAACAAAAAGAATGCATATTGTTATAAGTATCCAAGTTTGTCTCTTTTCACTGATGAACTTTAATTATAAGAAAAATGGTGGAGATAAAAGCTTTTCTTGCAAATCCAAAGTGTCAATATCGTGTATCCTAATGAGGAGAACATGATTAAAATGCCCAAAACAAAAAGAATGTAGATTATTACGAGCATCCAAGTTTGTCTCATTTTACAGATGAACAACGATTATAAGGAAAATGATGGAAAGAAAAGCTTTTCTTGCAAATCCAAAGCATCAATTTCGTGCATCCCAATATGGAGAATATGATTGTAGTACCAATAACAAAATGAATGTAGATTATTATGAGTATCCAAGTTTGTCTTATTTCACAAATAAACTTTGATTATAAGGCAAACAGTGGAAAGAAAAGCTTTTCTTGCCAAACCAAAGCATCAATATCATGTACCCCATTATGGAGAACATGATTGTAGTGCCCCAATCACAAAAATTATAGAGATTATTATGAGAATCCAAGTTTGACTTATTTCATAGATGAACTTTGATTATAAGGAAAATGGTGGAAAGAAAAGCTTTGCTTTTAAGTCGAAAGCATCAATATCATATATCCTAATGAGAAGAAGATGATTCTAGTAACCATAACAAAATGAATGATGAGTATTATGGGTATCCAAGTTTGTCTCATTTCATAGGTGAACTTTAATTCTAAGGAAAATGGTGGAAAGAAAAGCTTTTCTTTCAAATCCAAAGCATCAATATCGTGTATGCCAATGTGGAGAACATGATTGTAGTGCCAATAACAAAAAGAATGGAGATTATCATGAGTATCCAAGTTTGTCTCATTTCACAGATGAACTTTGATTATAAGGAAAGTGGTGAAAAGAAAAGCTTTTCTTGCAAATCCAAAGATCAATATTGTATACCCAATAAGGAAAGCATGATTGTAGCGCCCATAACAAAAAGAATGGGGATTATTACAAGTATCCAAGTTTGTCTCATTTCACATATGAACATTAATTATAAGGAAGATGGTTTATTGAAAATCCAAAGGATCAATATCATGTATCCCAATGTGGAGAACATTATTGTAGTGCCCAGTTACAAAAAGAATAGAGATTATTATGAGCATCCAAGTTTGACTCATTGCACGAATAAATTACAATGAAAATGGTCAAAAGAAAAGTTTTCTTACAAATCCAAAGCATCAATATCATGTATTCCAATATGGAGAGCATGATTGTACTGCCGATAACAAGAGAATGGAGATTTCAAGTTTGACTCATTTGATGGACAAACATTGATTACATAAAAATTGGTGGAAAGAAAACCTTTTCTTGCTAAACCAAAGCATCAATATCATGTATCCCAATAAGGAGAACATGATTGCAGTGCCAATAATGAAAAGAATAAAGATTATTATAAGTATCCACGTTTGTTTCATTTCACGAATGAATTTTGATTATAACGAAAATGGTGGAAAGAAAAACTTTTCTCACAAATCCAAAACATCAATATCATGTATCCCAATGAGGAGAACATGATTGTTGTACCCATAATGAAAATGATAGAGATTATTATAAGTACCCAAGTTTGTCTCATTTTTCAGATGAACATTAATTATAATGAAAATGGTGGAAAGAAAAGCTTTTCTTGCAAATCAAAAGCACGAATATCGTGTATCCTAATGAGGAGAACATGATTGTAGTGCCTAAAACAAAAAGATGGAGATTATTATGGGTATCCAAGTTTGTCTTATTTCGCGAATGAACTTTAATTATAGGAAAACGGTGGAAAGAAAAGCTTGTCTTGCAAATCCAAAGCATCAATATCGTGTATTTGAATGTAGAGAGCATGATTGTAGTGCCCAATCACAAAAAGAATGGAGATTATTATGAGAATCCAAGTTTGACTCATTTGATAGACAAATTTTGATTATAAGGAAAATGGTGGAATAAAAACCTTTTCTTGCTAAACCAAAGCATCAATATCATGTATCCTATTGAGGAGAACATGATTGTAGCGCCCATAACAAAAAAATAGAGATTACTACGAGTATCCAAGTTTGTCTCTGTAGACATCTTATTTTGTCTAGGCTAATTTTTTAGCAATATGGAGCATGGATGCGAGAAAGGGCGATGATTGATGCTTGTGGTGCCTATAACAAAAAGAATAGAGACAACATCACCGGATGAAAAAGTATTTTAAGAAGATCAAGAAGGCCTATGGACCATATCAAAGGTAAATGCAAAGATGTGGCATTAAAAGATGTAGTTCAAGGTGTCCAGGGACAAAATATAAGAAAAAATTCATATTTTTTCTCAAATGTATCGATACATGGTTCTCATGTATTGATACAATGCTCTAACATGCCAAAAATTTAAAACGTCCCCATTTCTATTGATACAACATGTAAATGTATCAATACATGAGCTTTTATATCGATACAAGAGCTCATGTATCGATACTAGGCCATGCCAAGACCAAAACATGCATTCTGTAAAGAAATGTATC